>MU870167.1:2296-33914 GCA_036418205.1 Ostertagia ostertagi | reverse complement strand
GGGAGTGGCCAAGGTGGGCGGTCTCGCCGGCGCTGTGCCCTCTCAGCGAAACTCGGCGGTACTCTCAGCCGGTCAGCGGAGCCATCCGAGCGGCCCGCACCGCATGTTCAGCATTTTTTCGAGCCCTTCTTGCTTTTCCTCTTTTTCAAAATGGACATATCAATAGGGATATCTTGAAGAGCCATGCCTAGTCAAGATTAGCCTTCGGAAGTCTCCCATTAAATACCGTTTCCTCCCAAACTCTATATTCCTGCTCTATCACGCCACCTTGTTCCCAAAAAGCTTTGGAAAATTATCGTTTTTGAGAAAAAGCCAGATTACGAAATATTTTTTCAAAAATAGTTCTGATCAGCGCTAGCAAGCTCAAGAATATTTCGGAAGGACCCTGGAAAAGCCGTTCTCGAAGGACGAAGACCCAGAGTACGCACCTGGCTTGCTCAGAGCTTCTTGATCCCTTAGTGAACCATATACCAATCCCAAACCGCATTTCGAGTTGCCTCCTAAAAATTCATTCTCTAAAAATTACCAACTCTTCCCAAGTCTCTTGAGGTTCATATGCGCGTGGTAAATGTTTATATCACCAGATGTCTAATGATAACTTATGGACGAGATACATCGCGCACCCCTTGCTCTGCGGCGTGGTTTGCGACGTAGGGGCTAATCAAATAAGTAGTGGAGTCATGGAGCGAGCAGGTCGCACAACTCGTCCGGCCCCGCCCCTTCTCATTTTACGGAGAAAGAGAGGGAATACTTGCTACTAGCTTCATCGACAATTTTCTTGCTTCTTTTTTCATTTTTAGTCAACTCGGCATCCACAACTCCATTACGGACCGGCTGTCGACCCCATCAATTTGATCTGGTGTGTTGCTTTAACCCTTTCCCCCTGAATTACTTGAAGTGGGAGACAAACTTCTCCTTATTAATCTTATTTCATTCTATGTACACCAATAAACGGCGGGTGGAAGCGAAATTCGGAATGGAAAAATTGCCTGAAGCTACCTTAAGCAGTGAAATATATCGCCACGCCAGTAATGTAGACCTCCGAATTTGATGGTGGAAGGTTGCTACCGCCAGGGCCGGGAGGGGTCAACTGAGCGCTGCATCCACAGCTCCGCGTTCTTGTGATCCCTCAGGAAGCTTGAGGAAGGGCTAACCTAGAATTACATGTAATTCACTGTACTCACTATTTATTTAGAATCTTCTTATAAATTATCTTTCGAATGCTGAGTTATGCGCAAAACGTTTGGCCTCAGACGGAGATTGAACTCGCACCCCTAGCATGACGGGCACTTGTTTACAGTTTACACTACCGGAGCACCGTTCCACCTCAACCCAGCCTTTCCCTTGTAAAAAAAAAAGGAAGTCAAATTCAATATTTTCTCGGAAATATTTGAGATGAATAAACCGCCGTGGAATGAGGTCCAATTAGTCTCAGAATATCCAGCAGTAGAATGGATATTCTGAGACTTGCTGACACTTTTAGCACTGGAAGCTGCTTAACATCTTGCGGGTTCAATTTTCATCCCCAAGAACGATTCTGATTCCCAGACTGGACGCGTAAGCTTCGTATAGTGAGTGAAGACCGACGCTACCAGTGGCTGGAATCCAGGACAACGTCTTCTCAGCGATTCAGTCGATGAGACCTGCTGCTGGCTGCTCTTCGACCAGACAATTCCTTTGAATAATAAAAAACTCCCGTCGGAAAATTTTATGCGACGGAAGCTCATTTTCCAACGGGCGTATTGGCGAGCAGAGCTTTCTTCCACGCTTTATCTATCACGGAGAGCGTCTATGTTGGGAGGGATTATCTGAGCAGGAAGCCTTTTCTATCTTGGCCGTACCGTTGTATCAAAGTTAGGTTTTCTAGCACTGAAATAGTGGGTGCATGCAAAAAAACACAGAGCTAGATCGTTTTTCTTGGCGCCCCTCTAATGCCAACAAAAGTCGGTACAAAAAGCTCAAGCGCCCACATGTTTTAGGATAATCACTTCCTGGAAAAGTCCCATGTAGGACTCCTTATCAGTCCGATCGTGAATTGGCCATGCATTATTAAGCGCCGGGCAGAAGAATTCTGCGCCAATGCAAGCGCCAATCTTAAACTCCTGCACCGTGAGGGAATCCGAGTCTACGGGCCAAACCCGTATTTCTGTGTTTCCTTCCGGGACCACTACCTATGCAAGAACCGTCTGAAAAAAACTGGGCACGGAGCTAAACAGACCACCCTAATAGGCGTCGCCCAGGCTATCCCTGTCACCTGGCCTTTACTCCTTTAAAGACGTGAGCTCATGTATAGTCAGACATGGGAGGAACTTTAGAGACATCGAAGCAGTGCTTCTTAATTTGATATACCAAACACTGTCATAAGCCGCTGCAATAGGGCGTAAGACACTTCTAAAATACCATCTGGCGATGCACTTATGGAACCGAAATGCATGGCGCATTCCGAAAACGAGATGCCGTCTCAATACGGGAAGCTTGGTGATTTCTAGCTTTTTGCAGTTTTGAGTGGTTTTTGGTTTTTTTTTTTCTGGCGGTATGGTGGAACTTATAGAATGGGCAGATCTGTCAAGATCCGCACGCATCTCTAAGAAATTGTCTTCATAGTGTAAGTGCTAGGCTTCGCTACCATGTTTGCCACGCGGCGCTTGGCAGATCGGATCCCAACCATGTAAAATCTATCCTTCACTCCACCAATTGGCATCAGACCAATGGTGGGAGGATGGATGGACGCTCACTTCCACATCGGTTGACCACTACAGTTCTGACGCATGTTTGGGCCGAATAGGGGTTTTATTTCCAATGCTGAGGAAAACTGTCGGGGCACGAAGCATACCAAAGACGGTTCGGTCAAAGGAGAACATCACCATGTTTTTCCTACGACGTATCCACTTTTTATTGGAATCCGTTGCACTTTTCGGGGTACTCCAATGAGCAGCAACGAAAACTAAAAGCTGAAAAAAATCGGGCACTATCGCAAAATACGGGGCATCCTCAAGAAAGCCCTCAGGGAAAAATGAAAACTGCTCACGCATCTTGGTCTCTCATTTCCTGCCCAAGCTTTAGTTCCGAATGCCGACAAAGAAGGATGCGTCATGCGCGCATCAGAATGCCATTGCCATCACATGCTCCTATCTTGCGATTGCGCCAAAACAAAAAGTGAAAAAAAAATGAAATATCGCCAAATCTACTACAGAATTTTTGATCTCAACCACAACTTCAAAGAGAATGAATTTCTACGAGTGGACTTTCATAGCGACAACCTATCTCGTGAGCTCAGAAAAGCTCTTGTAGCCGTGGACAAATGTTATCTTCAAAAAATGTTTAACAAAAGGTCATCCATCTTGCTGGCTTTCATTTCCCAGTCAATCACTTCCAAATCGTCAGGTGTTGAGGGCAATTCCGGTCCACTACATCTTAGAAACACTCGGAACATCCGCCAGAAGCGCCAGTCCACCGTCGCTTAGACAGGGTGCAGAAGAAGATGCTACAACAGACCCTGAGCCAACAACTTCACTGGGCCTAATATACTCTTCTTGCCACAGCCCCGCCTCCCCACCAAGTTTCTCCGATCTGTGGAGCTGGCACAGGTCTCAACACTCGGGTTGTATCCAATATGTACTGGCGAAAGAGTTGCAAACTTGAAACCAGTACTCTTTTGGGACTTAAAGGAATCTTCCACGGACCATGGACCAGTGGGCGGGACCGGAAGTTTTTGTGACGAAATGCATGGTAGGTACGGATCCACGTGTCGAACGCACGAACGTGAACAGGATTCACTTCAAACCTTCCCATGAACGTGGATCCGTACCTACCATGCATTTCGTCGCAAAACCACTTCCGGTCCCGCCCACTGGTCCATGGTCCGTGGAAGATTCCTTTTAAGGCATATGTGACTATTACACTGATATTGATGAAACTAGACAACCGTTGTAAATGAAAGCTGAGGTAGTAAATGGTTCAGTGGTGAAGAAAGCCAATCGAGAGGAGCCTAATCACCCGCGAAATGCACACTCTACTATTTTGCTCTTTGATTTCTGCGCTGCGCGCGCCTCATCAACGTTGAAGCAGTGCTCTGCGTCTCTGCTAAAAGGGCTAGAGTCCGACGACGAAGTACCGGACGCTGGCCATCGAATCATAGGGCTGGCCGGGGCGCGAAAGCGTCGGATTAGACGAATAAAGCTTTGTTACCTCACTGGTGTGCTTTTTTCTACAAAAGACTTTTTTGGTGGACAGTGAGGTAGAACTGCTCACGTTACGGTATAATTCCGTTTTCCGGTTTCCGCATGGTGTCTTGCGCACGGCTCTCGGCTTGCTATGACTTATTTCCGTAGTTTCCCTTCTTTTTCAAGAAATATGAAAGGAATAGCATCATGAGACCGCAGTCCTCAATAGCCACTCCAGTGGGCCTTGCTTTGCAGAGACTCATTTTCGATGTTTACGAAGAGCAACTCTTCCTCGGAAATGACTGGATGGCTCTTTTTTCTCGCCCGATGGATGCCCTCGAGTTGCCGAAAAAAAGCGCAGATGGGCGCCTAAAAAGAATCGTGCCGTAGCAATACCAATGATAAAAGCGTAAAAGTAAAGGTATTTCCAAGATTTCTATCGCAGAGAAAACCATCTTCTTGATGCTTAACAACTAATGAGTATTCAACTGTCTAAAAAAGTAAGCAACTTAATTTTTTCATATAAGCTCGGGACAAGCCATTCATCCGCCTAATACCTGAAAACGTAGAAGCATTTGATTGCGCCATTGGCCTACTCGACGACGTCTGCACGCACTGGTAAACTGCTGCTCAACAGACCTCTTTATCCAAATTTTATTTGATTTTATTTCATAATATTATAATTTTTGAGTTTTCATGAGCATAAGCTATTTATTATTTAAAAAAATTATGTGAATGTTTTAGTGGACTGTTTGGCAGAAAATATGAGACGATGTAGGAAGGTTTCTTTGGTTTGAGCGCGTTCCGATCCAACAAACTGTTCAAGTAATCGGCACTGCCTCCAGCCACTGTCCCGTCAAGTTGAGGGGTGTCCTCCAAGAGGCCCGTCGCGCGGCAAAGGAAGAGACGCAGACGCGACGAAGGACGAATCGCAGCGCCTGCGTCTCTTCCTTTGCCGGGCGGGCGACGACGAACCACGGCGTGTATAAGCAGATATCGAATTGTGAGCCACGCCGTGGAGTGAATGGTGTTGTACGTACTGTAATGCGTTCTATTGAATTGACGCCTAACCGCTACAGTATGCGCTGCGACTCGTCCTTTGCCGCGTCTGCGTCTCTTCCTTCGCCGCGCGACGGGCCTCTTGGGGGACACCTTCACGTTGAGGCATCCAATCCATCGATAGCAGCTCCTGGTTCCTTTTACCCTCATAAGCAAACCGTGATCATTGCACAGGGAAAACCCTGCTGTCTCTGAGCTCTGAAATTATCATGCTAAATTTGAAAAAAAGATTGGATTGGTTGACTTAAGCGAGGTTTCACCCAAAGGGCCGTAGCAGCGAAATACGGCGCCTCCGTCCCAAATACCATCTCTGACCTCAACTAAGCAGCTTGTTCTTAGAATTCCCACCTGTTCTAGAGTTCACTTTTGCAGAATGTTTGCAGGCCATATTATGATGTGTGGATTATTCCAAACAAGGAAAATAACTAACTCCTGGCAGGTCAAAGTCTTGCGCGCGCCGTTGAATCCCCCAAAAATCCCCTGACGCCTCACAAACACACACATCTATTATTCGGAATACTGAAAGCGACTTAGTGTCAGTATTCGGCTTATTCACATACGTTCAGCTGAATGTTTACGCCAATATTTTTACATATTTACAGAAAAATATTGGGGGCGCAGAGGGAGGAGCATTGGAAGGTTCTTGAGTCACTTCTATGTAGTAGTTGGGCTAGAGATTTCAATATCTACAAAAGGATTACGGTCATAATTACTAGTCGAAGTTGAACCCACAGTGCACAATGTCTTCTCAATATAAGTGAGGGCGGAGCTAGCGCTTGTGGGCGGAGTATGTGGAGAAGGCGGAGTCATTGAAGACGGAGTCATTTTTGTGCGCGTGTGAAATGTTTGTCCTGGCGCGCATGGTTTATTCAGTCGGAAAAAGCGAAAAATTATGTTGACGCTAATCTTATGGTTAGCATTGGGATGCATGTTTTCCTGTTCTGTGGGCCGGAGTGCCTCAGCGAGTGGCGGAGCTTAGCCAAAAATTACTGCATTTTACTCGCGCAAGAAAGAAACGTAGTGGCGCAGAACGGGGGAAACGGCAAATATACACGGCTGTGTCGAAGCATGCCTGGCTTTGCCCATAATTTCACATTCGATTCGTTTCACCTGCACTGCTCTGTACTTTGTGCTCTTTCATTAACTATTTCTTATTGCCTTCAGCCACGTCTCGAACGAACAATCACGACAGCTCCGGTTGTTCGTTGAGCTCTTTTGAGGATGCAGCGCACACTTCAAACCGTTGTCCCCATTCATCTCTATGCGGTCTCAGGTTTAATGGCTCCGATATATCAAAGACGAATTGCAGTGTATTAGAGGTTGTGCCATTAGCAATGTCGGCAAGAGGGGGAGAACAAAATTCAGTTGGCCGGGGGGGGGGGGCTGGTTGGAATTTCTATACCCGGGGTTCAAACCACATCAAAGAAGGTCCGGGCATATTTTCTCTGGAGAAAGAATGTGGCGTGATTGATGCGTAGAAAATGGCGGTGAATTTCTTTAAAAAAAAAAAAGCGTAAGACAAGAAAGCGGTCAGAAATGAGGGAACTGGATTTTTATGAAGTTTTTTGAATACATATCTCCCAATTTTTCGAGTTCTTGAAGAGTCACACAGTGTTAAAGTTTTCGCCGCTTTGATTGGGTTTATGCCCCCTCCTACTCCCAATGAACGCACCCTTTTTATTGGAGGAGTAAAGTGTAGTCTGAAAAGGAATGAAGCTGAGTAGGTTGGAGGCGGGATCAAGGTTGACCGGTAGCTTGGAAGGGCGCGACCGGAAGGGTTGCTCAAAATGGCTGACAAATTTTCACTACTCGTGGCTCACTCTGGTTTTTTTTGAATCCCCAAATTTCCCGAACACTCCGGTCTGCCACTTCTGGAAATTAGAAAGTTTGCTTCAGGAGCATGATCGTCTTACTGTAGTAAGGCTATTCACCAGTTCCTTTGTTCCTCACATTTGCTACCTAAGGAAAAATTATTAAAATTATAATATAATAAAAAATAGGAGCAACAAATCAACTGGGAAAATTAACTCATATAGGTTTTTTATTTATAAAGAAACAACGAAAATAAAATTCTTCTGAAATAGTTCTCACTTTTACCGCCCTTCTTTACAGAACACGTAATAAGCGATTCTTTCAGATCCTGAACATAAATGCCGCAAAAGAATTGTTTGATTTCATTATTTAAGAAGCGCCAAGTTGCTGACGTGCTCCAATACGTTGCCAAAAAACAAGTTTCATTGGCCACGCCCCACGCGAACAGTTCGACTCGCGTTCTCTAAAAATGCAGTTTCATTGCGGCTAGGCAGCATAATCTTGTGGAACTAGTTCGAGGGCGCGCAGACGAGAAATGCGCCAGATTTGGGCCAGTTAACGCGGCACAAAACAAGGCGATCTTAAGAAAAGGCAAGGCGGCCAGGAGAGCCTTAGATGCGTATTTTGTGCAGCTTATCTCCTTTATCAAATACACCACGTTTTTTGATACTGCTAACTCACATTTGGGGTTGTTTGACTTACACAGATAAATTTTGATGAAGTGGCTCGGTGCCAACTTGCTGACCAATTGGTTGACCTCCACCTCGATACTCAACCCACTCACCATAAAAAATTTTTTCTCTTCTCCAGTCAAGGCTTCTATACAATTTTTAGTCGTTTCTAGGCGGTTTATTATAACAGGCGGTACGCGTGATTTTTCGTGGCACCGCACAGGTAAGGGCAGCTCCGCCCACTGTGGGAGGAGCTCCGCAAGTTCTGCAAATTGAGGCACGCCTGTGGCTTTCCTACGCTGATTACTGCTGGCTCCTAGCGCAGGTTAAAACAAATAAGAGATGTTTTAAAAAGGCTGTGATCCTCTAGAGGAAGCTTCCGCCCACATGGTAAGCTTATCTTGCTCCCCGCTGCTGCACTGCCCCTTCTGTGTTCCTTGGTTTGAAGTCGTTCAAAAAATTATTCGGGTACGGCATTGAGCGCTTTATGTACATGTAAGAGAGTATAAGTAGGTCCCGCTGGCTGAAGTCCACCATTAACGATGCCTATCCAGCGATATTGTGTCCAATACGCCCACGCCTCCCAACCAGCCTGACCTGTGCCTTTAAGTTCTTTAAGCAGATAAAGTCATGGACTAGGAACTGCTCTGTCGAATGGTTCCCATTGCTACTGTGGGAATAGAGTGTAGGTGGTGATTCACAAGCACTTGCTGACTCCTCACTGATTAAGATGTCCTTCCCATAGCGTCGTCTCGTGATTAGTTTTCTCAAACAGACGCTAATAAGGTGAGTCGCGTGCATCACCATTAGTGCCTCATTGCTGACGAGTTATGCAGCCTCTTTCGAGCAGCATATGTACTTTCTCCTGATTAGTTCTTATTCCTTTATGGCGCCATTAACCATCCGTTAAGCAACTCTCAGGGGAAGGCGTACTTGTCCTATTCAGAAGCGGTGGTCCCGGATGAATTGAAGATGTATTAATATAAAATGCAAAAGAAGTTCTCGGAATACAGTGTGGCGGGAGAATTTTAGGGAAATTACGGAAACCCTGGACTTTCGGGACCCGTAATACACTTCGTTGCGTCATGCTCTGCATTGTGTTGGTCATGGGTTAAATCACATGAGCATAATCAAAGCTGCACTCCTCCCCCCAGTTATCTTTGCGCACAGTGTTTGGGTTATAGTTTACGTCACATGATCATCATGAAACCTCTCTGTTGAATACCCTCTAATATATGTTTCTGATACTACTGATTGATATTATGTGGTACTTGATGATAGTATATGATACTTGGTGATACTATATGATATCAGACTCACTAGGTGGAAATCTCTATCCATCAGTAACTGAGATGATTTCGATTTCCAGTTCACGGTTCCCGAGAAATTGATGGCGTTTGATAAGCAAAAGGCAATCTGGCTTTCCAAAGCACAAATACTATTCGAACACAGAAACTTCTTTTTGGTAATCACACTGCCAAACCACGCCCATTCTTCACACGCTCTGATGAATGAGTCACACTCTTTTGGCTTCAAATGTTTCGAGTGCAACTAATTTGAACTATACTCATCGCCTACGCATGCATCTCCCTGGCCTTTCCGGCCTGTGCTTTACCGTATTTTCCTTTTTTCGATAGTGACACGGTTGATATTTCGTATATACGCCCGCTCTGGAGGAATATTCTGTCATGCCATTTTAGTGGTTTTAGGATGAAATGAATAGCACTGTGCTAAATACGCTGTGTGATTTGTTGGTTATATCACATGGGCTAATAAAAAGTTGCTACCTCCCACCCCTCACCCCCACCTCCATTTATCTTTGCTCATATTGCTGTAGGTATGTGACATCATCACATGGGACCTTCCGTGCTCATTAACCTTTACTGAATATTTACATTTACACTGTGCGGGTTGTTGGTCACATCACACAACATCGCCCACGAGGTAAATCAGTTTCGAAGAAATTCTCGACCATAGCTTTGTACTTCGTGAAAAAAATGAGAATGAATATACGCGCGGAGAGCGCAGACGGCTCGCGCTCGGCAAGAGTGAATGTCCTCGTGGAAGAGCGTGACCGAACAGGCGAAAATCCTGGCGATTTTCTCCCTGCCCGCCCACGAAAGGTACCACAAGAAAACCGCTGTTTCTCCCTTTTCACACTGACACATGCTACCCCGCAGACACAGAAGCACACGTACACAGCGAGGCCACACCCGCCAGCGGCTTCTCCTACTAGTGGCTCCGCCCGTTTCACAAACCCCACCCACCTGAATTTCGCTAACAGACAGTTTCTTAATACACAAAGGCATACATAGCGATAGGAGTTCTCAGATGGTAATTGAGCAACTGACTGGCCACTAATGGCAACCGGTAATTTATCACTTCCGCTTTTGAGGTAAAGCAGTAATTGTTATGTTTCCATTTTCTATTATGCGGCAAATCTGATAGACATATTCACGTTATTCGAGTATAATTTTTTTAATAGCTCTTATGCAACCATGATTTACATTCTGAAATGTCTTGTTTGGGCGCACACATTCAGATTCAGCAAAAGCCAGAAACATATGCCGCATATCACAGCGATACAGCCGACTAGCGAAGCGGCTCCGCGTCACTTCGAACTGCGCCCACACAAAAAAGTCGCTTGCATTTGTGGTACACATCTTTGTCGTGGCTTTTTGCAACACGTTACATGATTTTTCTTACGCTCTTATTTTTTACATGTACTAAGCACGAAATTCCTTAACAGCAATTTAGTATGCTTATTTCAATTAGAAAGATGGATGGGGTCTCGATAGTGGGCGGAGTCGGCATTTACGCATAATTTCGCGAAAAAGAAAAAGAAAAAAAGAAATCGCTGCATTCGAGATAATTTCTTACTGTGTGCGGGTAGCGGAGGGTTAGTGAGGGGCGGAGCTGGCTCGGTTTTCAACTGCGAACGGTTTTCTTTATACAGAGGAGCAGGTAGGGTAGACCGGTTATATAGATGAAGAATGACATAACATTTTGATGTTGTTGCTCTACCAACGTGCGATTATCGACGTCACAACATAGCATATGTTATTTGGTGTATTATCACGAGAACGCCCAGTTCCGTGCAAAACATCTGGCGGCGAACACAGTGGCGTGGACTCAATGCTCAACTCGTTACTCTTTTCTTATGCCAGCGAATTTGTAGGTTCTCTCATCGCCTGCTATGAATAACAGTTAGTCCACTTGGTCTTTGCCATTGCTGAACCTGGACCCGCCTTTAAAGGCCCTTAGAATCAGTCTCATGGTCTTTAAGTCGCACTCTATGCCACCTACAAATTTCTATTGATTGCTATCGTCGACCGCCGGTTATAAGAGATGGGGTTGTGGGTTATGGTTGTCATAATAATCATAAAGAGCAGGAACCGCAGAATTGAGCTTCGAACACCAATTCTCGTATTCAGATTTCATTGCACTAGGTGGTACAATTTTGTCCGCTTTTCTATTTTCAAGTAAATAAAGTAAAAATACAGTACAATAAAAATAACTACAGTAATACTAATTTTGCTATAGTTTTCGTTTGTTATAGCGAAATGTTGTTTTTAATAAATCATATAAAGTAAAAATAAATAAGCAATAAATATAATAGAAGTTTCGTTGTGGTTTTTCATAAAAATTATGTTTTTTATAATGAAACAGTAAAAAACAGTAGCCATTTTTTTGTAGTGATGGGTATTTTGTGTGTTGTGGTGGCAATGTTCAAAGATCTTGACGAAGGCGCCTTTTATGCGATCGCAGGTGTGCTTGCATGGTTCTGCAGACACACCAGGGGTGACCCGTATCTGGAGGTCTTACGATTAGCCTCATTCCACATAATCAAAGGAAAAGATGTAAAGCAATGAAATGGTGGTGGGGGTGCCAAAATATTGTGGAAATATCTCTATTCGCAGTTCTAGCACTTATGAACTCCCACCATGAATTCTGGGGGTTATGGAGGGAGAAATCGGCATATGGCCTCACCTCGGGTAGCACCCCAGGAGGCCCGTCGCGCGGCAAAAAGGCCAAGTCAGCGGACGAGTCGCGCGCGCACTATAGGGATTTCGCGTCAAGTCAAAAGAGTGTCCCATTGCACGTCCTACACAGCACATCACGCGCTGCAACTCGTCCGACTGACATTGCCTTCTTGCCGCGCGACGGGCCTCCTGGGGGTACCCGCCTCACTTTTATGGTTAGTATCGCTATTCGTAATAGCGTGAGGGTGTTGGCGGAGAGGAATGGGGACCCCGAAATTAGAATTTTTCGCGACACCATCCAGCCTCTGTCTACGATATCTATAGCTTGTCTAACGTCAAAGAAGGTCGTCCTATCACGTTATCAAGAAAATCGTCCTATCACGCTTCTGCCAGTACTTTATAAGGTGTTCACACACTGTATACTGGCCCGTATCCGCGGACCACTAGAAGAAGCCCAGCGATAGAACATAGGAGCGTTTTCGTCGGAAATTCCACATCTTATGGACGCACTATCGATAATTACCGACGCTCTTACCGAATGCAGTCCGGTGAGCAGCGCCTTCGTGATTTGACCAATGCATTGTAATTACAAGAAGCATATCGATTCGGTCGATCAGTGAAGTGTCTGGGGAGACGCTGGAAGAGCCAAGGCCTTAGAAGGAGTTGTATATGCTTCCTGTCTCCGTCACCTTCAGCCACGCAAACAGGTTGAAAAAGTTTTAAGTCAATAGATATATCGATAAGCTCTAGAAATCATGAAATCTGTTCCACTCCCATTTCTCACAAGTTCGACATATCTGGCAAAAACATTCCGTTAAGGCTCTAACCGAAGTCCAATTCTTTAACGTGATAATACGCTTCTCTAGTACCACTGCCCAGTTTGAGCGAACGTCGCATGCATGGCGTGGCCTACAAGATTTGAACGTCAGCGATTTGCTACGATCACATTAAATACATAATACACAGTACATAAATACAATCATTGGAAGAAAAATTCAGTGTTGGTTGTGTATGCAGTACCAGGACCGGAGCTGTGTGGCAGGCAAGTGATCGGCTGTTCCACCGTAACGTTCAGGGAGCAAATCCTTGGACCACAGTGCGCGCAGTTAGCCGTATTTACCTCCAAGGTCAAGCTAATTCCTGCTATCCAACCACCGGAAGGATAAGACACTGATCGCATTCCTTCATGTTGACTGCATGGTGCCTCAGCGCATTCAAAAACACCATTAACGATTCGTCGCACTGGATGGGAGAATGCATGCGCGTGACTCCGAATGGTGCCGTTCGATAAAAGATTGTAACGCACTGTGCTTTCATATTGTGGAGTATCCAATTTGTGACTGCCGATTTCACACGACAACTATTGTTATTTATTTATTTATTTATTTCTCTATTTATTTATTTATTTATTTATTTATTTATTTATTTATTTATTTATTTATTTATTTATTTATTTATTTATTTATTTATTTATTTATTTATTTATTTATTTATTTATTTATTTATTTATTTATTTATTTATTTATTTATTTTATTTACTGGTGTAAAACCGCCTTCAGTTTTTTTCAAATGCGAATTCGTCCACTCGGCAAAATGAATGTTATCGATTTGAAATTATAGTGAAATTAGGTCTAGATGGGAAGCGTTCAAAAACTAGCAGGCTTCCATCTGTACGCTAAGGAAAAGGAAATGAGGTGAAAGCTGACAGCAGCACAAAAAATACATTTCATATCAACCCTGGAGGGAATATACTTGGGGTGTACTTTTATCATTTTAGCAAATTGATAAAATTCTTATCACTATTACAGCGAAATTTTGTAGTTATAGTACACCATCTGCCTAATATTTCGGGGTTCCTTGTGGCTCTTTATAGAGAAAATCTATGAGCTCTGTAATGCCCACATGAGATACCCAGAAGGGTCAACTGTCGCCTTCGCACATTTTCGAGAATTTTACAACCCCAAAGGATCTCAAAATATGCCTCCCCCTTCCTAGTGGTTTCGCAATATGGTACCCCTTCAGAGGGTCTCGATTTGACCACCCACCACCACCAGCCGTCGGCCATATAAGTTCCCACCCGATTACCACAATCTCCTTTCCGCCACCTTATCCACTCATACTCTCCCTATAGATTTCAATTTGTTACGCGTGGAAAATCCAGAACGTTCTGTGGTCCCGTTTTTCCCTACTGCGTCTTCGGTTGAAGGATGGCATACGGGCGGCAGGCGCATATAAACTGTCCCTATGAACATTTTTTTCGTGAGCGTTCCTGCGTACTACCAGAAAAAGGCAAGTAACATTCCATTGAGAGGTGGAAACTTTCACAGGCGGCTTATCGCAATATCCGGGGCGCATCTTTGGGACCAATCCTGTACAAAGGGACATTGTACATTGCGGTAAGGAAAAATTTGCCCCCACCCTCTTGAACTCTCTTAATCCTGTCGCTCTAGACTTTATTCAAGTTCAAACAATGAGCGACGATGCTTCATGTGATCTCTAATGCACTGCCACAATAATGCCCCCGTATCTTGCGATAGCAACTTTTCACATTTTTGGTAAATTCGGCAGAATCTGTAACGTTAAATAGTTGCATATTGGAGGCACTTTCACTGAATAATAGAAGTTAAAGCAACAGTTCAGGGAGGGTCCGAAAATTTCAATGCCACTACTACTGAGGGATACACGAGCCCTAGTGAAGAACATATGCAGTGGAAATAATAAACGAACTTACCTCAGAAACTCAAAAACAGGGTGGAAAGTCCCTCAAACATGGGTGTTCTTGGGGATTTCCCCAATCCCGCCCCCTTGCCGGCCGTCATTGGACGCGTCGGCAATCGTGCTCGTTTTGGGACCACAGGGAAAATTGATTGAAAAATGGAGCGCGTTTACAGCGGGCACGTTCAGACAACTCGTCCAACGTGCGTCTTTATCCATTGCTGAGCGGCAGAGGGAGAGTACCTGTCTAAGACCCTCCCCGACGTTTTTTTCCAGTTTTTCATACATTAATCGTCTGGTTTTCATCTACAACTTCATTATTGGTGGTTTTTTCCGCGAAACCGTTTCCTGAACTGTTGCTTTAAAGACATATAGAAGCTCAGGCAAACGAAATCAAACAAATGCAGAAAGTTGTCTTCACGATGTAGAACTGTTCCATAAAGCCCTGGTTCACGTGAATTCGGCGTTTTCAGAAGCCCGGGGCTCAAAAAAATGGTCTTAATTTTTTTGCACGTGGTTGCGGGTTCCATGATATCCGCACGAAATCGTTTTGGGAAAGCGCCTTCTGCGCCTGGGGAAGAACTGTTCTGATCACACACTTCGACACACTGGCAACTCGCCGTTCCAGAAAGCAGGTCGATCGAGCAGAAGAGTTGAGGTGGGGTTAGGGGGGAGTGAAGCCCAAGAAGCCGAAGGTCCCTTTTATTCATTCTCTTTTTTTCGTGGATTTTTCCCAAATTTATCAAAAACCCGTCAAAAATGATTCCCTGACGACTTCTTCATCTTCATGGATGCAACCCCGTTCGTACTTTTCCAAAAGATGGTCAACCCTGGTAAGCCTCAATTTGTAATTCACTCTTCCATTGTGAATACGACCCGAAATTCCCCACATCGAATAGTTTGAATTTGACCCTGGTTCCCAGTTGTGGGTATATAATCGCCCTCATGAAGAGTACAGAGGCCACCCAAGACCCATTTATTCTCAGCTACGTTGCGGATTGTGATGTCTGAGATGTTGTTGTCGTCTAACAGTGAGTATTTCCGACAAGCTGTCCAGATGGGTTAGCGCTACCCTCTCGTAAGGTATGGCTTTTGCTTACTCTCTCGGGGAAGAAAGCTGATGGTCTAAGATCACCAAGAATCTCACACTGGCCTTCGTCCACTCACATGGAAGTGTGGAAGTGCACAACTGTCAGCCAGTACAATACAGTACAGTAATCAACACATCTCAGCTATTCGATTCGATAATAGACCTGAGCTATTTGATTGAATTTCCGGGGATGGCGCTTATGAGCTTCTTCACTACGGGATTCTGCCTTGACGTTATTTTTCGAGTGGTGGAAGTTGGCGAGGGGGTAAGGAAGGAGCGACCTTATATGATGTACAAGCTTTTCAACTAGTTGCTTCGGCCTACCGTATCACTTTGCCGTCAAATTAATTAGTAAGTCAAGGCGTACGCCGGACACTGTCTATTTTACGGAGCAAATTCGAAAACTTTTAGTAATTTCGAATACCAATTTCATCGAGTACAACCCCTTCTAGAAATCACAAATCTTACGATTAGTGAGAATTGCTCGGTGGACGGCTGACCCGGTTGAGCAAACTCCAAAGAAGTGTCGTGTTTGAAAGCGGTATGCTCACCAAGTGAATCCTCACAAAATATTGAACACATATCTAATTTTTCCGTGAACTCTTTCATTGTCCAAATCTAGCAATTGGCACAGAGTACGAACGCGGCTTTAGGAAGGCGTACTAATTTCAAGATGGACCAAGTTACGCTAAAATCGTAAGTGACAAGGTCAGTGAGTAGTTTTTTCGGGTTGGCTTATTATCCACTTTGGTGATTCGTCACTTTGCTTCGATGCCGCTTTTCCCAGTTTGTGGACCCCAGTTTGTGGACTATAAAGTAGCCAAAGACTGGCGGCAAGGTTTTGCCGTGCTTGAGAGTTTCTTTGCATTTTCCCTTGAAATTAACTGGTTTTCGTCGCACCTTAACTGCCATCTTCGAATGGAGATAATCTTTGAGTATTTAACCGCGATGATTGTGGATTGTGCTTTTCGAGAATTTTCGCCTTTTGCCGTAGCTCAAGGTAGCGCGTTTTTGGGAAGCTCCCACTTTCTACCAAGAAACTTCTTCTAGAACAGCTAAGGAATCCCCTAAAGTTCGTCATAAACCTCGATCTGACTACATTATTCACTACAGCTGAGGCGCCCAAGACACTTTTCTATAAAGTCGTTGTTCTTAGGCGTCGTTTCGAACTCTTTCAAGCGTTTCTTGAGGCACTAAACGAAGCATTGTGGAAAGTTCGGAAAAATTTTCCAAATACGAATTTCTTGGAAAACAGATGTAATGTTTTTTTTTTTGGATGAGGCACCACCGCGTTTTGGAGCAAATTATTTCAATCTCTTAGAAATCGATTACCGATGACAAGACTTGTCCTAGGCTTTCATAGATCCGTGCTCTATTTTGGAACATCGGGCGTGCACAGGACCCCTGCTCGAGGATCGAACCTGATTTGGCCCAAAGCTAATGTGTCGATGAATCCTAGAAGAATGGGTCGATTTGTGTATTTAGAGGAGGGATGGTGGTACAGGGCCTGGATCAGAAGCCGGCAAAGCGCGACGGCTTGTTTGGAAGGAGCTGCGAATCGCGGCGATTCGTTCGATGTCGCACGCATGTGCGCATTTCTGAGCAATGTTTTTACCAGTGCCATGCGCTTTAGTGCTGTTCTAACAAAAGGGAAATGCGAGTTTGGGGGGGGGGGGAATATCATAAGGCTTGCGAAAGAGGTCCCCTGGAAATCGCATGATACAGATTCCCCTAACTATCACGAAAACAAATTTTGCACTTACTTTTCGCTTTATTAACAAATAGCTTGTTTAATTTTTGGTTTTTTTCGGTTTCTTAAGCAAAAAAATTCCAACGGAATTCCTGAAATTTGCTACATTCTGTAACCTTAGGATTTAATGATCGCGCAACTTTGGTGACCTGATCTTAGCGGAGAACTGAACGTCTCCCCATCACGCTCAAACGGGGATATTTCGGTTCGAACCGCGCCTGGGCGAAACGGAGCTATCCTGGCTCGGTTGATGCCAACTGCGGTTCTCCATTCATCTCTGTATCACCCTGCTAAAGAGGTTCAACTAAGAGAAAGTGTCTATTTTTAGCCTGCTAACCTGCCTTGTTATTCCCCTGTCGCGCCGCGATCTTGGAAGTAGGCTAATTTCCGAACTCGTTGACTACAAAGCGTGTTGACTGCACACATTTCTCCAACGACTCAACTTCACGCGTTTCGTACAATTGAAATCGGAATATTACATTTTTTAACCCTAAGTCCACCGTTCAAAAGCTCAATCAATCAATTTTTAGTACAATTCTCCACTCTCCCACTCCCTTGAATTTCACAATTCCTTTCTCCGGAGTCCAGAACCATCCTTTATCTGGAAAGTTATTGATTCCACTGTAATTACTGAGGAGTTTGATTCCTCGCCAGAAGCAGTTTGTTATTGATCGGGAAAATTGATTTTTTCGTAACTCAAATAACTTCCTTTTCAAACCTGCTACGCCACCCATCGTACTACCCCGGATTTATATTTTCCTTCAAATTTATCCGCAGCATAACAAAACCTAATTTCATTGTTTGAAATTTGCTGGTACTCATCTATGCATAACTCTCGTCAACGTGAGGTACAGACTAATTATGGTTGAATACCTTGGAGCTTTAGCGCGCTCTTAACCCATGGAACATAACCCAAAACCCATGCGATACACAAACATTTATATTATTATTATGTATTATTATTATACTATATCATACAACTAAATATTTATATTATATTTTTTCTTATTTTTAGCGACATACAGCGCGCAATTACATGTGTGAAAGCTACGTTTTTCTATGAATTGCCCACTACCCGCAAAATGTAACCCAAAACCCATGCGTCACCCCTAAATTTTTGCCCTCACAAACACCTGGTGCTCATGACTGCATTTTGTTGGAAAAGCTCATATACTTCTGTCCACTTAAAATCAGGATCTACAAAAAAGGTCCTCTTTGTAGGACCCCATCTTTTCCCACGTCATCTCTGCACAGAAATGGCACAGTTCTTTGCGATGTACAGTCATGACATTAAAGACTGAAGACAGTAAACACTAAATAATTCGTCTGGGGTGCGCCATGAACCCAATTTAACAAAATCGTTAGGCGTTGGTTCCAGATGCCGGTTTGGCATACAGCAATTTCTTTATAAGGAGCGAACTTAAAGAGGGTGGGCTCGCTTATGCTGTCAGAACTCCCGAATCATTTAAACTATGCCGCTGTAGACCACCCAAGATGCACATCAATATCGGTATGTGCTTTTACCCCAAAAGAATTTGTTACTTACTAAAGAAACCCGACCAGAGGGTAGGGTTGAGCATAATCTCGGGTCGTGCATGTAAGTGCAGCTACTATTAGCCGTTACACGCTCTTCACTACATAATACCGTAATAGGGTAAAGCGCCCAACGTTGATCAAGTGATTTGCGGATGCGCCGCGCACTCCGCAGCCAATTATATCCGCGGAGTGATTAGATGAGTCGCTCAATCAATACTCTTCACTCGAGGATCACACCGCCCTTTTGCTATCCTTAGGTGACCACAGAAGCTCAGGAGCTTATTTTTGACACGATTAGCTTTGTAGAACAAATCAGTGGTATACCGATGACAACAGGTGTCTTTGCGTTTTTGGAGTCTCAGCTTACGACATTTCGCCTGTAAATTGCGCTCGCAAAAAGAGCTCGATCTCGGGAGAAAAGGTCGTTACTCGTTTTTACTGCTTCCGCGAGAATAGATTTTCCCATCCATCAATCCTTAAGGAGGCAGAAAAACATCAAAATTTGATCGCAATGTGCCCGACTACTCAACATGTTGACACACCGCCGTCCCCTGCGCCCCTGTCATGTGTTTTTCTCTCTTCTTTTCTCTTTTCTCGTTTTAGTTCAACCTATGTGAGGGGCGTGGGGTTGCATTGGTGGGCGGGGCTTTCGGTCATCATCAGTTCGAGTCTCTCAGTGCTTTGAAAAGAAGGTCGGGAACGCAGCATTTTTGCAAACAGGCTAATACTGCGGTGACAAGCACGAAAGGGCAACCAGTAGGGGAGTACCTTATCGTTTTGTGTTTCTGATTACGTTATATTGTTGTGTACACAAATGGCACCTAATCTTACGCCTCACTCCGGATCTTTATTGTGCTCCTGTTGCGTAATACTGCGTTTGGGTCTCGAAGAAGGGCAATCTATCAGAAGCGCGTCAAGGCTGCGGTAACCCTCAATTTTGCACATTAAGAACCTTAGCCTTCAATTGATTTGCGAAAAATGACTGCCCCACTTCCTTGGAATTACTCCTTGTAAGCTTGAGCTTCAGCAACAAACGCTACGAAGCCCTCATCAAAATTTGAGTTGCATTACCCTGAAATACTCGCCCCTTTCTAGGTCTCATTTTGCATCGTAACGTCTCAAGCGACCTAGTGAACATGAGTGAGAAAAGTGTGGCGTAAGTTCATTTTCTAATTCTTGTGGCGGCACCTTTTTTCAATGATAAGTGAAGGGACGAGTCAACATCTGGCGACCACCCTCGTGAAAAACGCTTCTTGAAGGTTTTATTATTAAACGGGATCGGCATGAAGCTTTGTTCGCTAGGCTTTAATGAGTTCAAAGAACAAAGGAATAGGGAGGGCGGACCAAGGGAACTCAGTTGAACACTGGTTATCACCTTTTTGGAGGCCGCTCATGTCGTTTGGAAGGGGGGGGCGGGCATTCCAATTGATGAGCCACTCAAATCACCCGGGACTAAATCTTGAGGAAGGCAAGGGATTCTTGGTGAGCATCAAGCAATCTTTCTTTTCTCTGGCGTTGCTCCTCTCTCTTGGACTTACTCCTGGGTCACCTACCAGCCGATTTTCGAATATCCTGTTTCGCATGTCTCCCCCCCCCACTCCAAGGATATGAGCGCCAGAGCATGGCGATGAATGTTAGATGATTTAGAGATTCCTCAATTCCTAATTTGCATACCAGACAACTCGCCCGGTTTACACTGAATGACCGCCCTCAGTCCCCAATTCGCCTCTCCCCCTCACCTCTGGATCTAGGTGTTAGAGCTCAAGGCAAGACGCCAATAAGGTGTCTTCGAACATAATAACAATCACGACGAGGCGGAGTCTGCCTGGTAGGGCTTAGTTCGTTACTACCGGTTCGAGTTCCAAATCGATGGAGCATTTCATTTACTACTATTCAAAAATTAATCGAATGTCCACTAGAGTAGTGAAGACGAGCGGTAATAAGTCTGAGCACTGTTTTTAAAGAAAAGGGATATTTGCCAATTCCAGAGGTATCGTTTGAGGACCAGATTCTTATTTTGCCAGCTTGAACATATGCAGCTTTCCGTGCAGATACTCTAGAATATTCACCAAAATATTATGTTCAACCTGAGCAGGAGCGGTGTTTGCCTGGTGGGGGAAGCCCGAATACACTGAGGTTCTTAACGCCTTTCTATCAACTTGATATCTCGTCTTTTTTTACTGGTTGGATTTTATCGTCTGTTTCATATACAGTGTGGTTTTTGCCGCCATCTGATCTTCGGTGCTGCCCCCTTCAACGATAATGCTCTCCCTTCCAAAGCGCTTGAAGTCAGACGGCGAGAGGGTGGGCGTGCCGCGGCGCTAGCGGCACGGAGACGGCCATGATGGGCTTGTCGGCTGGCATAATCTTGTTGTACCACACCCCCCCCCCCATGGGATCCGCCTGTCTACTAGGGAGGCTTCCGCTCTACGACCTTCGATCATCGTGAAGTCTCCATTTGAGACCAGACGTCTTACGTTCGAATCAGCTTCTTTGAAGTATCGGGATTTCCTATTGTGAGGAGTGATTTGATTTCGCATACGACAAAAATGGGTCATAGCAATTCCGCCCATTGTTTCAACCTCGCCCCTACCATTTTTATGCTCTTCATATAATCGTGGGGCTAACTTTTCGCGACGGGTATGCATGTACAAACGCAGTCCCTGTAAATAACCCATATCCTGCCACTCCCATTTGCTGTCCTTCAGAGGACAAGGCAGAGCAGTGGTGTGCGGCGCCATACCACTGATACGATCCCCAGAACTGATTCTACCTGATGGTACAGACTTCCTCTTCCTCCCCCGCCGCCCTATTGGCACAGAACTCACCCGGGAATGGAAGAACGGCATCTGTTCGTTGATGACCCCTTCGTGTTATTGCAGAAAGGCTAGTGCGCATTCAATCGACACTACCATTCCTGGACGTTAGGCTGATGCATGGCGTACTCGAAAAAGGCACTGAATAACATCAAATTCGAACTAATCTTTGCTCGATAGTCGAACATGTGGACTTCCTGATGGGCTAAATTTTCAAGATGTGACATTTTGAACGTTAGAAACAGCGATGATGAGGAAATGAGCAATACGGCTCATCATCAGCTGGTTCCAGATGTTCGCCGCTTTTATTTGTTATGCCTCGATCCAACTGAAATTATGTGGTGACGAGCCTCGTGCGGTAAACAAGTCTTCTGCTGTCCACTAACGCGGTTCGATTACGTTTTCGATGGCTGGGGCATTCGAGAGTGGACTATTCTGTCCAGCCCTACTGCACCTGGACCACACTATTAGGCTATTATTCCGAATTCGACCACTTTTTCTAGGGGTAATTACCAGGAGAGTGCAAAATTTACGGCAGAGTCTCATTAGTCCCTTCAGGTGAATAAGTCGCAACGAGTAAAGCCACGTCTTTCTCCTGACCCCTATTTAGGCTCAAGTATCTCCTAGATCTAGCCGGTCCCTCGGTTTTCAGGGGTAGCCTGGTTCCACAGGCGTCAAGGAGAAGGGAAGCATCGTATGAAATATTAGCAGCCTCCCCCTGTTGCTATAAATCGGGGTATGATCGTTAATGCGCGGACTCCTGTTTTCACCCCTGGGCCCAGGCCGCTATTGCACAAGATACGGGGCATTGTGGTGACATTGCATTTTGAATCGCGTAAAACATGGGCTTCCTTCAGAGACGGGATTAAGGCTCAATAGGGTCTCTCGTTAAATCACGGCAATGGGCGGAGTTTGCGCGCGGGGGCGGAGTTTGTTGCTACCACTTCAGTCCCAAAGAATAATGGGGCATTTGATTAACTGTTACTTGAATTTTAATCGAAATCCACCAAAATTAGTGAAAAGTGAGATAGGGGAAAAGCCAGAGTGCGGGGTAATTTTCATTTACCCCGGAGTCCCCCCCTTCTGGGCTTAATACTAGGGTGCCTCCCACACGGTAAGTGCGATACGAGCCCTGATTTAACTTACTTTTTTCACTGGGCCAATCACCAAGCGACCCTCGTTTCATCAAAATGTTTTCATTCTCAGAGCTTATTACATAATTATTCGTATCACAACTCACAGGCTTAAACTGCATGTGAAAGCATGTTGAGAAAACGTTACGCGACCGCGCGCGTCACACCTACTGGGTTGCAATGAAAATCGCAACTCACGTTTTTTTGATATAATAAATAATGAAAGAGATAAAGATACATATTACCTAAAATCAAAATAAAAGCATTTCACAATATGATTTTTGATGACTAATTTAATTGAATAGAATTTTGGTTGATTTTTTTTGGTCCATTTTCAATTCCTGTGTATTTCTGCGATACTTTTCCACTTCATAACTGGCGGAGCACTTATTTCTTCCAGAATGCATCTCCAAAAGGGTCGTCTCCTCGAAGCGTTCCTTAATGCTATTATCTGCCTCCTACCCAATAGAATTAAATTTGCCGCTCCGGGGCGGGTATCCGGCCTGGGCAACCCCATTCACGTCTCTTTCGGTCTTCTAGTCACTGTTTCTATGCGCTTATTCTCATTGTTGAGCTGCTGAAAGTTAGGATCTACGTGAATCGCCCGTCCCCCCCCCCCCCCCACTATTTTCCGATGAAAAAAAGGAGCCTTGGGGAGGGAAGTTGGGCGGTAGCGAAGCTAGCAATTACGGGGTTAATTCTTACCCCAGAGAGAATCAATTTGGGACTTTTTTCTCAAATTGACCTAGCATCATGACTCAATGACCTCCTTCCCAACCGGTTACTGGTGGAACTTACCAGCACATGCCTTAGCGAGCGGGCTGCGGTACCCATCAGTTGATGCGCGGCGACAGTTCGGTTACCCACTCGGTCACAGAGTCAAACAGCCCTTCGTTTCTATTCAGGATATTTGATGCTCCTCCCTCCCATTGGGTGGTCTTCATACGACACCAAACCAAAACTACCAGCCTTTGGAGGGTCTCTTCAACACTTCCTATCTCATGCTTCTTTTTTTTCCGTTTTCCTTTTCCTTTTTTTGTTCATCCCATTGCTTGTTCCTTGACTGGGTTCAGTCAAATCCCGGAGAAAAAACAACAGTCGGTTGTTGGGTGATTCCGAAATTGACGACCTCCTCCCCCCTCAGAGGGGGTTCGGGGTCATTACCATCACCACCAGCCTTTGAAGAGCTTAACACATGCCAAAAAAGCGCGATCAGCCGCTTCAACTTTTCACCTTTACCACCCCCAATAGAACTTCCTCTCCAGAAACGCAAACACGATCTCTCTCCCATTCAGGCCTGCGCAACGCTAGGTTGACCCTGCTCGGCCGGTTTTTAGTGCTTCGCAGGACCGCGCCGCTTCGTTGTCTCTGAAGTCGGCCACCCTTCCCCCGAAATTGCCCAAGGTTTTCGATCATTGTCGTGTCATTTCTGAGCCAGATGTGTTCGGCACGGCCACACACCTCCACTTGAGCGCCGCACTTGGAACATTGCGGAAAACATTCCCATCTGTTCATCTTCGTTCGTTCTGTAGCGCTCATATGTGACGTTTGCCGCCTAACGGCCACTTTCCGTCGCGATGAACTGCCCACGCTTGATTGTTGACGACGTCTTGGCCGGGGCCTCATCGAAACCACACCACCGCCTCATTTCACGACGGCCGTGCCCCCCGACCCTACACGGTTGCCGGGGGACGGGGCGCGGGGAACTGTTGCCATGTGTTATTCATCTCTTTGTCTACTCGTATGCCATTGTGGTGTTTGGATGCTCTTGGACCACCGATGAATATTCTCGGCTGGCCCCGGGCTAATCATGATTCGTTCAGAGGCTCCGCCTACTGCCAACCATTCCGACCACGCCCACTTCCCAGACTCCGGAAAATCGCCGGCATCACGGCCGGGGCAGCGTACAGCACATGGATCGCAAGGATATCGAGGACTTTCTCAGACGTTCCAATTCAATATGCGATCAGGCACGTTCCCTTTTTCCACTTCTATTTCGCTTTAACTTACTTTTTATATAAATATTTTACGATTCTGCCTTGTTTCTTGGAAGCAGTTACCTCTAAAGGGCCCCAAATTAGACCCCATATTGCCTCCTCTCCCAGTGTGTTTATATTCGTAAGCCTTGATGACATGCTTATGAAATGCTCGCGATGATCAGACGGCGGCGGAAGCGTGAGGGGCACAGATGTGTTTGGGCGTAATGGATGAAAATTTGTCTAGCCTGGAGGGAAAATTTGTTGGCTGGGCAGCCAGCCAGCCCTGGCGGGCCATTTTTCAAAGACCAAGCTCCTGACATAACGAATAGCCAAATATAAACGAGAACTGGACTCATTCCAGTTTTATGACAGCCATTTATCAAACGAAAATCTCAGCCGAGAAAAAAACGCGAAATCCAATGCAGAGCCAAGCCGATGAAATGGAAAATTCGTGAAATTTCGGTTTTTGAAAATTTCGAGGGGACTAAGCCAGTTAGAGCATTTGGAAATGGGACCATTAGAACAACTAGATTATCCATAATAAGGTCCTCAAATGGTGGGTTGGTTTCTATCCAAAAAATGCTCCTTCGGGTATGCGCCATGCCTCGGCAGCCATTAAGAGTTGCAGAAACGATGAATAGTGCACGCTGCGTTTACTTGTGTGGTGAACTTTACAGTGTGATGCGCCCGCTCATTTTGAGTTATTCTCATTCTTGAATATTAAATAAATAGCTTAGTAATTTTTCGAATAAGGTCATCTTGTGAAGATCCTGACCATCCTGGCTTTTCTTCAGGGCCATCCCTCGTTTTAGGCCGATACTTTATAGGATTTTATAGGAACTTTATAGGAACTTCCATTACCTTCACCTCCTCCGAGTGTCTCCCATCCCCCTCATACCCCATAGTTTAGCCCCTGCCGCACCGGCCGCTTTCAGCACGTTTCACCTTATTACCTGGCTGGTTTCTATAAATAAGCATTTGCATTCGTGTACTAGGTTACCATGCTGACAGATCTCTACCCCGCCCGAAATCTTCCGGTCAACGCAGAGGCGGCATGGGCGGAGGGGTAGAAGTGATGAAGTGTTCAGAAGACGAATTCCTGGTTCTCTCCAATGCTTGCCTTTTCGGGGAAAAATGCTAAAAAAAAAAGCCCTCTAAATCCCAATATTTCCTCTCCCCTTCCTTTAACTGACCACGACACATTCAACTTCCAAGTATTATACATCTACCTATTGGGATTGTGCAGCGAAGGCATTGACCCTGTTGGACAACATCAAATACGACCCCTCCTATCACAATAGACCTCCCCTCCCGCTCATCGGATTCGCCGCTCCTATTGCTCATTCTATTACCATGGGCCAATGGGATAAAGTTCGAAATGTTTACCGATGATGGGTAAAAACTTCTAGCTCCAAAAAACTCTGGAACTTTCTTTATGTTTTCGAGTGGAAGATAAATATGTTTCATATTTCAAAACGATTGTTCAATATCTACCGATTCCTCTCTTCAGAAAATCCGTCCTTGTTCTTCTCTTTACATTTCTATCAAGTCCTTTGGTTTGGCAGGATACTCTTTTCATACTCCTCTCA
This sequence comes from Ostertagia ostertagi, assembly GCA_036418205.1. NCBI lineage: Eukaryota > Metazoa > Nematoda > Chromadorea > Rhabditida > Trichostrongylidae > Ostertagia > Ostertagia ostertagi. Next base: position 7,618 of record MU870167.1, on the reverse strand, counting down.
CTCAAGTTACCTTTGGAAGCAAGTTACGTGAGGGAGAAATCGAATAGAGAAGATGGGAGGGAACGGTTTCAAAAGGGAGGGTGGGAGGAGGGGGGGGTCGCGGTCGCTAGCAGTGAGCGATGTGAGGATGCCCAACTATGGGGGTACATCAGTAAGTGCTACTGTTCAGGAGTACTGTAGTGGCCATGTGCCGCACCCGCCATACTTTGGACGTGCCGTGCATGGAATAACCGTTCTTGTTTGCGGATGCGATTGATTGCGTACGCGAATTTTACTTTGTTGTTTGCCACATTTGATATGAAGCTCCAGCCTTCCAAGGGTAGCTTTACGGTAGGACAGCGAACGTGATGACTCGATTTATCTTAAAGGAAAGTTGTCCAGACCAGCATTCGAAGCACTTTGGAGCGGACTTTTTGGGGAATGGTCGAACTTAGGGAAGTATCGAATCTGGAGTCCCTAGCGCCTTTTATTTACGAGCACCTTTTAGTCCAGTGCCAGAGGGTTTTTCCTGCTTGGCGTAATTCTACAGCTGAGCGCCAAAGTTCCCAAGTTCTGCGGCATCACTTCTATTTAGGTCTAAGCTTCCCAAGCTTCCCATTCACCCCTCGGAATCCTTCATTGATCAGGCTAATCCTGGAATTTGGAATCCTAGTACATCCTGACACAGATTATATCATCTCTGCATGTAATCCTTCTCGACACAGATCTAAATCCTGCAGCCTCTCACAACAACATTAGAAAGGCTTAGGTCACCTTAACCAAGCTTTAGTTAGAGGCAAGATGGCCCGAATTATACCAAACAAACCAACAAATAGGCTTTGGCTACTGCCGTATATTATCTTACGTCTGCTAGGTTACTGAATTGAATATTTCTCAGTGAAACGTGCTAAATTTCTGTCGGGTTTTTGAGTCCATTCGCACTGAGGCATTACGTTGACGCAACAAAATAACACACACTCTTTTAATGAATTAGGTAAATCATGATATCATCCGGAAGTGATGGCTTTTGGGGGTCTTCTTCAATAATTGGGCCATACACTAGAGGTGTTTTTTTAGCTGGTTTTTTTTTGCATATTGGAAATTTTTTATCAAGATAGAGACGGAGCAAAGTGGCAAGCAAGTAACTGTTAGGCAGGAACAGTAGCCATGCGGATGAACTGCGACACTTAAAAAGCTCTACGTTCTTTATCAGAGGGGCGGAAGTGGTGTAGTGACAAGTGGCGCGCTTACCACGCGAGCGGTCCGGGATCAAATCCTGGGTCGTGAGTCGCCCGGGCCAACCAAGCCTTCCATCCCTCCGGGGTCGGTTAATTGGTACCAGACTTGTCTGGGAGGATAAAAACACTGACTTGTACATCGGCTGGCCCCCGCAAGTCATTGTATAGGCCACATCGCATTCAAACGCCACTACGAATGTACAAATGGAAGTAGAATGCGTGCCGCATCCCAAAAAGGGATTGATCAACGGCAAATGCTTTATCCTTTATCCTTTATTAATCCTAAATCTCTCGTTTGCTAATAAGGTAAATGCTGATTTATGCACCATGTAAGCCAACACACTGCAAATAAGATGAAATGCCATTACGATTCTCGATGGACATCGAGTGCGTGGCGCATCCCAAAGGGAACTGGCGCTATGAGCCCTCTGTCGCTTCATTTTTAAAATTTTCAACTCTTTTTTTTGAACAGGATCAGCTTTTCTTAGCGTTTATCGCGTCAGGTGACACTATTCTCCAGAAACCTGTTGCTGTTAACGATATGACTGCATGTCAACCCTGGAACTTCTTTCTTTTTGCGCCCTTTCCCCGATAGATGTCCAGGTAAGCGCACTACAACAGCTATCCTTGCACTTCGCAGGGTACAACACCAGTCTGGAACTCGGTGTTTCTCCACGTGGAACCACGAGAAGCACAAGTCAAAGGTCATGGTGTGTGCGAGTTACTCGGTGGGCCCAAGAAGTGCTTGTGCAAAAAGCCCAGCTCGGTATGCCTACGACTCAAGCCGTCGTTCTCGTAACGGCCTTTTTAATGATAGCATTTACTGCCGAGTTAGCAATGTGTTGTGGCGACCGTATCAGCAGGATCAGAGACCTGCGACCTGCGTGTCATTTCCAGTGAATGCCCTATTGTGGGGAGGGTTGTAAACTCCATTTAACTTGGACCACGGAGATGATCCCGATCTCACCTGCCAACACGTAAATAGAACTTCTTTGAACTTTTCCGCCAGAGGAGCTCAAAGACTTAAAGGAATTGTCCACGGAAAATTCATGATTCCATCTCTCACCCATGAATCATTGTCTTGAGACCCATGATCCATGATAAGAAAAGAACAAAAAAGGTGCACAAGATACTGGATTATGAACAAAACTTCGCTCCAGTGGAATCGAAACGCACCCCTCTCGGTTCTGGACAATTGCGCTAACAATATTCACTACCGAACCGTTCACCCGACTCATCTTAAAAAAAATTGGCGGTGTTCTTGTACAGAAATCGAAAAACTCAAAGACGTTAATGCGTTCACTTCCCTCCGTACATCTGTCACAGAATCGCTTGCCGAAAGGAATGCTCCCATTGATTCCGGTCCTGTAATAAAGATCTTCGTCCTTCTCCATTTAGGCAATAGCCCCGCCCTTCCGCACTGCTTTCTAATCTAGTCGATCATTTTTCTCTATTCTCCATCTCGTGAAATTTCGGCCCGAATCCTTCATGTTCGCTGACAGGGGCCGTCCCGAAGCGCAACTTCTTCCCATACCCTTTCTGATGGCCCGCCGCGACCTATCCCACGACTGGCCCTAGGTGTGTTTTCGCGGTTCCTTCTCTTCGAACTGAATATTCAGCTTAAAACTTTGAACCTTTGACATCGACGCTAAGACACAGTTGGACATCATTTGGAGGAGCAGCAAATTCCACAGACGATCCCTTAAGTGCGGCATCCCGCGAATCACCAGGTTAGTGTGGAACCTCCTAGTATTTTCACGGGTGTCGCCGAAAAAGATTGTTCTTATCCAATCAATCGGGTCTCGTAGCGGTGCCTTGTATGAGAACCTTTCAAGAAGCACAATATGTCATCTCTATTGAAGCTGCCCGACACGCTGGGTGATCGAGTCAGCTATCGGGTGCTGCCATGCATTTACTTCTCCCAGTCGGCAGAACTCTCGAGCATTGCTACTTTCGAAGAGACGTCGTAACAGCAGCGGGAGTCGCCTTATAAGGAATCTCTCACTAGTAAGGCAGAACCCACGATTGGACTCTCCTCTTCTGCCTCGAAACGGCCTCATCCCATATTCCATCTCGAGGGAAATTTCGTATTCGGCTAGTTATTTTCTATTGAATCCGAATTTTCGGGTTTATTTTTCCTTTCCGCCACCCCTCCCCCTCCCAAAGTGACTTGTGAGTAGCCGTGAACATAAAGGGGCCAGGTTAGCCTAGAAGTTGGGTAATTCGAGCTGGTGTATGAAGTGTATGACGACTCCCCGACCTAGAAATGCGCCAACGAGAGCTGGGGTCTTATTGTGGTACAGGATCGGGCTAAATTTTCGCCCCCAATCTAGGCCAAAGCCTGCAGGTGTTTTGTTCAATCCCTACTACTATGTAATGCATGACGCTGCTGTGCTACGGGCTAGTTGGACAGCGACTTAAAAATTAAAGAAGGCCTGAAGGTGTCGATCCAGTGGGCCCAATCGGAAATCTTCTGCCAGGTGGGAGGGGAGGGGAGGACGTTGAGTTTGATGTTTGTCGGCTTGGGCAAGATAAGATGGTAGTGGTCTTGGTCAAAAGGATCGCATTTGCGTGGTGGAGTCATCTTTGTTTCCATTCCTTTCTGCCCCCCCCCCACCTCCCCCGTTTTGCTTTTAGTTCCAAATAGGAGGAATTTTCTAGAAGACTCACCGAAAAAAAATAGCCACAACTGGACAAATATTGAGGGGTTTTCGGAAGCTACGCACCGCTCCAACCTACCTCCCCCCATCTTCCCTATCCACACACCAGTTACGGAGGAGTTCTGGGAGCGGAGTCAGAGTGTGTCAAGTGATGACAGAAACGACACTATGGGGGCGAAATCAGTTCGTAGGGGGGAGTTAGGAATGGGGAGAGGTAGGAGGAGCAGAGAGGGCTTGCCTGAGCGAACACCAAATGTCTCAATAGAGGTCATCAAGTCCATCTATCGTTTTTTTTGTAGAAGCAGGACTTACGGGAGTTTTTGAAGAGTAAGTTGAGAAATGTCACAGGAATTTGGGGGGGGGGGTGGCGGGATAGCTTGGCAGACCGTAACGGAGCCCCAAACAGCAGCTTAGCATACAACGTCTACAAAGTCAGACTGCCAAAAGAACAGAGATGTCGGAATGAACCTGAAGGACATTTTTTTCTGATTATACAGTAAAATTTAAAAAAAAACAGCTAATTATAATTGGTATTAGTATTAATCATCTGTAACTAAGTAAAGGTCCGTAATCAATAATATGTAGCAATAATTGTGTAATAGTGATAGTAAAATATAATAACAGGGAATAATTAATAATAATAAATTTCGTATCGAAAAGATAACATTAATCAAGCCAACAATGATGCAATAAGGCTACCCCACGTTGAACATTTAGGTGAAATATTACGGATTTTCGGGCATCCAATTGGCCGAATGCCATTTTCCCATCAATCCACTTGTTCTCCTTCCTTATGCGTTCGCCGTGCAATAATATACTTGATGATTCTGATTGAATACCTACTACTGAATAGCCGCTTAGTTGCCTCGCAGAGCCGTAAAAAATGCGCGAAGCATAAGGGGCTCCGCCCCTACCTTAGGGCGCACAAAAGGTAGGGGGCGGAGTTCCCAGGTGGGCGGAGCGCGAACCTAACTTCAAACTTAAGTGCCGAAGTGGTCGATTTCTCACGAATCTGAATAACATCAAGACACAAAAGTCATTCAATTTGAATTTTTCGCAATCGATGCTCACGATCGATATTGATTGAAATTATTGATCTCTGTGCAGAAGGTTGGAGGCGTGATGTAACAAGTTATTTCTTGAATGTTGTTCCGGAAGCTGAAATTTTATTGGCATAATTATACCCGGCCGCGATCGATTGAAAATATCGATTTTTGCGCCTAGTACCATTCAAGGGGCGCTGGGTTACAGCTTCGAATAACTGCATCTCTGTGAAATATTTCGAAACCATGCCGAGTCGAACCTACTGTCCCACTATCGATCGAAATCGATTGAAAGATCTCAAGTGATTGTGTCTGCTGGAGATTCACTTTATTGCGGTAAAAGTGTCGGAACTTGATCGACTTCGATTTCTGATTAAAGGCAAGGGTCCGGTTAAGCCCCAC
>MU870166.1:4030-32730 GCA_036418205.1 Ostertagia ostertagi | reverse complement strand
ACATCCATTCCGCTCCTCTTGCCTTGGTATCAGGCGGATACAAGCTATACCTCTTTTTTTACCTTTGGGCTAAGATTTCTGAGACCCAAATTATCAATTCGAGTAATTACTGAAGTATAGTAGATGAGTGATGAGGACGAGTTGTCCGGCCACAGCAGCATGGCATCACTCATCTACTATACTTCAGTAATTACTCGAATTGATAATTTGGGTCTCAGAAATCTCAGCCCAAAGGTAAAAAAAGAGGTATAGCTTGTATGGCCTGATACCAAGGCAAGAGGAGCGGAATGGAATGTGTTGCGCGGACGAGTTGTCCGGCCACAGCAGGATGTGGCATTACGGCCTGTGCGCTCCAATGCCATTGGGATCGCGCCATATGGCACACATCCCTCGCAAGTTCCGCACCACCAATAGTGCAATATTGAGCAATTCTCCTCATTGTTGAGGTAACGGATCCCTAAGCACAGAATTCGTGATATTGCTTCTTTTTGAAGCTTCATTTGTTTATCCGTTTACTCATTTATTTATTTATTTATGACAACTGTTACAGAATAGAACAAATAATACAGGTCTGAACACAGAAATAATTTCACAATAGGTAAGATTGAATGCGGAAAATTAATAAGGTGAGCTTCAAATGATAATGTTGCTAGAACCCTCACTCGACCGCTGCATTCGCTGCCATTTTCACGACATGTGCACTGTCTACTCAATGTACGATACGCTCTCTCGCGTACCCTCTCCTTGCCGCACTGTGTCCTTCGTTGTACCAAACTTGAACATAGAAAGGAAAAGAAGACGTGGCCCTGTCCCTCCGCTTTTTTTCGCTTTCGGTCCTATCATCTTCGCAAGTGTTTTTCATTTCTGGAAAAATCGTACATGCTGTAAGACAAATGCAGAAGTGAGTAATCGAGTCGAGACAAGCTTAGTTGACCTGGGTCAGATTTATCCCAAACAGCGGTAAGAGGTGCCAGCTGGCGTTTCCCCACCTCAATCCAACCGATATCAAAAAACAATGCATATCACATAAAATTGGTTGATATTAGGCGGAAGTGGTGTAGTGGCAAGTGGCACGCTTACCACGCGAGCGGTCCGGGGATCAAATCCTGGGTCGTGAGTCGCCCGGGCCAACCAAGCCTTCCATCCCTCCGGGGTCGGTTAATTGGTACCAGACTTGTCTGGGAGGATAAAAAACACTGACTTGAACATCGGCTGGCCCCCGCAAGTCATTGTATAGGCCACACATCGCATTCAAACGCGAATGTACAAATGGAAGTAGAATGCGTGCCGCATCCCAAGACGGGATTGATCAACGGCAAATGCTTATTCTTTTAATTCTTTATCAGCCTAGAGAGATTGCTGCTCGATCCGAATCCTGGCGTTAATATTATCTTAAAGTGATGCTCTTTTTAGCATTTTGGGTGTCCCTGAAAGAACTTGCATGATATAAGCGTACTCTTATGTTCTAAATAGTGGAGCAGGAAGCATGACGTTTTGGGGAACTTTTACTTCACAATCAGAAGGAACTCAGTTCCTTGTTCCTTGTCTTCCTGTTATAAGAAATAGATTGACAATGACAACCAGGCAATCGTAATGAAATATTGCATGGAACATTGATTTTCTTTATGTACTTCAGCATAGAAATATTAGTGGCCATTGTTCCAGTGGAAGAGGAGCCGCTCGTTCCAGTCTGAAAAACTTCTCTGCACGGGAGAACCACTTCTCCCTGCCAATCAAAAGCGTTGCTGCTACACCTTCATGCTTTATTCGCACCATTGGTCTCTTGTGGCGGTTACTCCTTCATTAGAAAATTCTCAAATTCAGTTAAACCTATACGAAAAAAGCTATCCGATTTCTGGTAGTGGCGCCACGCATTCCGTTCTCACCCCAGTTCCGTATGGTATTTGAAGCCACTTGTCTTGTGACCACTTGATGGCTGCAGTGGTCGTCCTCTATAAAAATTATTGTTTTATCTTCCGAGAAAGCTTAGTTGGTCTATTTGGTCATTTTACATGAAAAGCATGCTTAGGAAAGTGTCTGTCCCGATACTCTGAGTAAATTCCTTCTGCGACTTCGGGAAACGATGCCCTGAAAGAAGTTAGTAAGGCCAAGCGCAGAGGTATTAAACCTTGACTCACAGGCAAGAGGTCGAGGATCGATTCCATTTGCGAGTCCTAACCCTTTTAGATTATTAAAAGGATTTTCTGGTTCACATTGCTGACAAAATAGGAGTTATTCAAGACTAGCACTTGTAGTCATGCGAACGACATCCTTGCCTGGAACGACAAGGTCATTCTGCTTCGCCTATCCTGGCTTTCATGACCCTTCCCTCTCAGGAGATCCTTCTGAAAATAACGAAATTAGATTTGAACTTAGCTTCTCAAAGCGCATGTGCAGGTACATACATCGTTTTATTTACCTGTGCATTTGTTTATTTATTCATTTGCATATGAAAGACCCGTAAACTTGTAAGGATGTATTTAGAACAGGGCATTCAATGAATAACTAGTAACAGCAAACATTAAGCAAAGGAACAAAAAAACTAAAAAACGAATGATACTAACGAAGACAGGGTCTTCAAGATAGATGCGCTTTTTTTCAAATACATTTTCCAAATGTTGTAAGGGCTCCCAAGAATACAGAACAATGATCCATTTTTCCTAGGAAGACGAAACAGTGTGAAGAAATGGTCCAGAGTTCGATCCCCGGTGATGACTAATTTTTGCAATATAGTTTGGCCCCCAGATTGCCGCCAAATGGCGCCATCGTCGAGAATAGATGTCATTGTCGTGTTTTGCGGCAATTTGGAGGCGCCAACATAAATTGCAAAAATTTGTCATCACGGAGGATCGAACTTTGGACCATTTCTTCCCCGCTGTTTTGACATTCCTGGGGCGTTCAGGAAAAATGGACCATGGTTCTGTGTTCCTCACATGAGCCTCTACAACATTCAGAAACCATTTTGAAAAAAAAACGCTCCATGTCCTGAAAGCCCCCCCCCTTGTAAAAAGGAGGGAGCATCAATTTAAGATATGGAAATCAAACATGAAAGCAGAATTCAGGAGTGGGAAGAGAGTCTACTAATCAAGCAATCTACCTGGTAGTAGGTTAGTGATGGAACTGGGAAGTGGAAGGGGAATGAAATCCATCGAAAAGGGGAGGCTTTTTACCGAAACTTCCCTATAAGCCCATTGTTCAATGGCCAAGTAGCACGAACCGGCACCTTTTGAATGGCCAGTATAACTAAATGACTTTTCCTTGTCAGATGGGAGTGGTCATCCAATAACAAACTTGAGAGGACGTAAGGGTAGATTGGTCTGGGCGAGATTCGATCCGAAATTCGACCCGATACCATGCGCCATTCGCCACTGCACCTACCGCCTCAGCTTTCTTCAATTTGATCATCTCCGCTTTTTCTTCATACGAAAATTCCATCACCTCTTTGACATCTAAGCGTCTACTTTTTTCATCAAATTGGGTATGGAATCTAGTTCCAGCGATTACCATTGTGTGTAATTGCGTATCCGCATGAAAAATTGGCAAATTGCCGATATTCACGACATCCTGAAATAATCTCAGAATTCGCTATTTTATTCCTTCAAGAAATGTCAACTCACAAATCCTGAAATCGCCTTACTCTGTCTACATACTTGGCTCAAATAACGTCATCGACTGCGTCAATGTCTGGTCTAAGCGTACACCTATAAATCCTATTCACTGTCTTGTAGACCAGACAAGCCATGTTTGGCCGTTATTTATGCAAAAAAGTTCTAAAAATGAAGCTCATGCATAGCGACAGGAAGTAAATCACGTCATGCTCGTCTTCCGTCCTAATTTCCACTTGATAGGTACCGCGTGAGAAGCCAAGAAGGAAAGCCTTCCAAGGTACTCGGTGGGATATTCACCACATGCTTGAGCCACTTTAGTCAGGACTGGGGTGTAAGATGGCCATCGATGAGCCGGACACAAGGAAAAGCTATCGAAATTCCAGACCCATAAATCACAACCCCAGTCCTAACTGCAGCAAGCTTGAGGACATAAATCTCCTGCCGGTTACCTCAGAAGGCTATCTCCCATGGCTTCAAACGCGATGCCTAGATACCCGATGGAAATTGGGGTTGTAGGCGGGCACGACGTGATCAGCACACTGTTGCAGTGCAAGAACAGAGAGTCGCGCGACGTTGACAGCTGAGGCAGCCTGTGCCAACTGTTTACAAGATTCATCCTTAGGGTTAACCGTGCTTTGCCAGCCTCTGCAGGGGAATGCATGTACCCGGCCTTCGGGAGGGTCGAATGGTCCGAAGGAGGCACATTCGTGGAACTTGGTAGGGTCGCTAGCAGTTTGTACAAATATAACAATAAAATAAGGGTATGTGTCTATTATTTAAATTTATCTCCTTCCCCGTCGCCTCCCCCCCCACCCCTCGCTCGTCTTCCACTTGTTGAAAAAGGACGGAATTAGAGCGTGTCGACTGGTCCACTGGTCACAGAAATGTTATAGAAGCAGTGATGATCGGTGGTCGGAGGTTAGAGAGGGGCCGTGCTGGAGAATTCCTTGAGGCTGATGGTGATTGTGGTGTGAGGGGTCGTATCAAGCCACCCCCCCCCCTCCCCTCCCACAGGGGGGGGAATCAGGGGGGACTCAGTCCGGTGTGTTGTAGATATTGGAACAATTCGTTGTCCATACTCAAGGATAAATACTACGATTGATCAAGCGGGAGCATCGTCGCTTCCAGTGGAAGAAAGGTTTAACCAAGTGCGTCCGCAACCGCCCAAGACCCTCTTAACTGCTGATTAAAGAGTGACAACTTCACTAACTTGCAAAAAACACACTGTACGCGCTCCAACCCAATTTTGCAAAAAAATTGCCCGGCGTGGTCTCAATAGTTACTTTAGTTACTCAATAGTTATTGCCCTTTTTCTCACGAAGTGTAGTCTGAGCCGCTGCTCTCAACCTCAGATATCGTGACGACCTCTCATTTAGGACAGCGATTACTGCATAAGGAAGTGATGAGTGGTAAACAGATATTTTGTTTTTTTTTTTTTTTTTTTTTTTGGTTTTTTTTTTTTTTTTTTTTTTATTTACTTAGGCTCTTGCTAGTCTCCTTACGTGACGTTTTGTGCAGCTGCACGTTCCACTGCATGTTAGTGTCAACTATGACAACATTTAGTGGTTTATTTTCCCTGAAATGATGTCATTCGCGGGATGGGCTGCTTAAAAGTCACGGATCGGGATTATGTGCCGAGTACCAGTCCCTCCTTGATCGAGAATGAGAAGCGCTGCAGAGAGCGCTAAGGCCTTGCCTTGTGCCGGCGCTGCCGTCCCTATCAATCGAGGCACATGTGGTGTCTGCGCTCTCTCGCGTACAATGGGCTCCCTCGCGTTTTACTCCCTTTGCACCGCTGTCTCTCTCGATCGTTCCAGGACCAAGCTCAAGAAATAGTATTTTCTATGACTCTTTTTGATTTTTCTCCGCTGCTCATAGCATTTTTTGCAAATTTCTCGATCAAATGATTCGTTCACGGACCCATGCCGTTTAATGTCGTCATTCTATATGTGAAGCTGGCATGAGGAGGAGTGGAAGGGCACTCCTCGTGAGTCAAGCAAGAGAATCAGTGCTCACAGAAAGTTGTGCCACTTGCCGCTACACCGCCTAACCTACTTTGGCAAATGCCAAGATGGTAAATGAAATATTGGCCACATTTCTGAAACTGTACCTCCCCAGAAACCCCGACAAATGAGAGCCTGGCTTTTTTGTTTATGTAGTTATTTTGAGGTTGTATACGCAGCCTCCCTGTTTCACTATTCAGATAAGAGATGAGCCTAGAGCATACTGAAATGGTGACTAAGGAAACGTCACGTCTAACATTTTTTCCTTTATTCCACTGCATTTGGCCCCTTTCATCATTTATTCGTTTTTTTCGGCCCACAATTTAACCTTCTAATTGCTGAGATGAAAAGATGTTTACTTGTCAGACTAAGCTTTTTTGACAAGAATTCGGAGTTTGCCCGCTCAAATTTAGCGAAACTGAACTTAAGTAAGATAAGCTATTGTAATGAAGATTTCCCATAGGCTGAGGTGAGTTGGGATTAAATCGTTCCCTGAGTCTCCACAGTGCCTCGAAAAGTGAGAGATCCGGATACGAATCCGGCAGGGCGAAAGTTTTGCCCACATCTCAGCGTTCTTGTGATAACTTTCGCAACGCGAACTGCAGCGTAAAACAGCAGCAATACAATAAAATAAGTCAAGGCCATAAAATATAAGTAAAAAACACATAACGCCGTATTTTTCGAACTAAATTATTTTTTTGGCTTAAAGGATTTTACGGAAATCTGCTTGGTCTCAGTGGCATAATGTGCACAGTGAGCTAGCAAGATTCTGTCGGGAGCTGTTATGACACTAAATGTGGGCGCTTTTGGTTGGCAAAAGCCTAGTTTTTACAATGTCTATACTTTTTGTCCTCGCCTGCTTATTGATTCAGGCGTCTGATCGCCCACATCAGCGCTTTTCTTAACTTCGTACACTCTTATTAGGGCATACGTTGGACGACGATATTGGAGCGACGTTGGACCGATGTTGACCGCTCTCCGCGCCGGCATTCACTCTCGCCACCCGCGAGCCGTCTGTGTCTCCGTGCGTACGTTCACTCTCGGCATTACTCTCGTCGTCGCTAGCGGAGACCCTGCGTTTATCTTTTCCTATGAAAAGGAGATCATAAACTAGCGACGGTGACTTCTTTGCTTTTGGCTCGCTAGGGTCTGGCTCAGCACGTACAATTCCATTAAAATGGAATACCGCATGAATATGCCTTTACGATCAACTGAACACAAAAATCATATGTGAGCAAGAGCAGTGTATCTGCACCCTGGTAGGACAGAAAATGTGCCAATTTAGCAGGTTTAGAAACGGTGGGAAAGATTTATCACGCGCTGATTTGCTTGCAAGGCCCGCCCATCACGGCAGTTTCCTCCTCACGGCAATAGCCTTTATGCGTCTGAGGCATGAAATGAATCATGGTTAAAAAAACAAGCACAAACTCTTATATTTGAACTGATTTTCACACTGAATAATGGATCTGATGACTCTGCTAGATTTTTCGTTCTTCACTGTTTTCGAAATAGTAACCTCACCTCCCCTTTAAGTTCTATTACGGTAGCCTGCAGTCATATAATGTAATTTCGAGCTACAGTTTCTGCAATGAATTTCTGACTTGTTTTGTTTGTTAACTGCTGTTTTAACGCCGCAGTTCGCGTTGCGAATGTTTCACAAGAATGCTGGGTTGTGAACAAAACTTTCGCCCCAGGCGGGACTAGAACCCGCACCTCTCGCTTTCCGGGCAAGTGCGCTACCAGTTACGCTACCGGGGCACCATTTCATTCCAACTCAAACTTTTTTGAAAAGCTGAGTTGGAATGAAATGGTGCCCCGGTAGCGTAACTGGTAGCGCACTTGCCCGGAAAGCGAGAGGTGCGGGTTCTAGTCCCGCCTGGGGCGAAAGTTTTGTTCACAACCCAGCATTCTTGTGAACTAAGACCATTTTTAGCTATTGTTGTGCTTTCACCAATCTGTTCTCCCATATTTTTCCATGCAGTTGATTCTTGGCAGTCTTTGATTACCGGGCGCATAATTGTGGCTCATTGCAGTTATAGGATAGATCAGCAGGTCAAGAAAACCCGCAGTATTGTATATAAGCCAAATCACATTCAAAGACCACTACAAGGGCTGCAATGAAGGTAGATGTAGCCGCATCCATGGAAAACTTTAGCATCAGGCGTTCAGACGTCTCTGCGACAATGTAGTGGCAAATAATCATCGAATCATAGGATTCGAGGTCTCATGCGGCCTTGATCGTATAAAAGTGTTGGGATAATTAGTCAAAAGATACCTATATAACTGCTTAACTATTCTCTTCGGATGAATCACTTTTGCGTGATCTCTCTGCATATTATTCGCCGTAACGGAGGCCTGCGAGGTTGATTTGAGGTGTGATAAAATCATATTTTGGTGGGTTTTGTGGGGTTGTAATGAGGGAGGATACCTTAAAGCTTCTGACAAGCCTTAGAATATCTGTTCTTTCCAATTATCGACTCTTACTACATTGCACGAAAAGGAGAGGGTCTCACAAACATAAGCCGGTTGATTGACTGAACTACTAGGTTTAGGCGTCGGGGGAGTGTAGGAACACGGATAAGATAAGTTGGTTCTTTTAGAATGGGCATCGCTTGGTCAATTTATTTGTTTCCGTTCATTGTATGGCCTACCGCATGACCTGCTGGTGATCGTGTGGCGCTCAGAAAGGTGTACCATGAAGTTGGAGAAGGTCGGCGAGCGGTGCAGAGAGGTGGTGTCGCTATCGGTGATAAGCGTTTAGGAGTCAAAAAAGGTGCGGCGGCGATTGGTGAATACTTATGGGATTGTCGTGTGTTTCGTGGATAGAGGTGGGGAGTAATAAGAATCGACAGTGAAGGAAAGAGAAGAAAGAGGAAACATGTAGTGATAACCGAAAAAGTAGCAAGCCCACTCTCCTGAAGCGGCAGGCGGAGAGAGCGTGAATAAGCTGGAAATCTTCTGCCAAAGTGTGTTTCGATGCCATCATTCTATGCTCCGGGGCGAGATTCTGATTACCATCGAAGCTTTGGTATTTGTAGCAAGCACTGCGCGCGTTCATGCTATGCAGGCGTGGACATCTGGCAAAAGAGACCGAAGCCTGTTTACAAGCAATGCTTCTAATTTACGGGCCGGTTTCGAGGGGGGGGTGGAGAGGGCGTCTAACCACGCACCGAGTTGATTGGAAGGGATTAGTCGCGTCGCCATCACGACCGTGCTTTTAAATGAAGACTTTCTTTACAGAAGAAAATGCACTTTCGCCTTCAGGGTACACACCCATTTTCTCACGAACTGGTGAGGAATCGAAAAATGCTGGAAGCGTGCTCGCGTGCCACTCGTCCGTGAATGTGCTTCTCTACGCTCGTTGCTGTTCTTGCGCCTGTGGCATCTCATAGGGTACGTGTCGCGGATGAACAACGGAGTTCACTTATTTTACGTTACTAGCCACAGCGGTTTCCCTTATTAGTTTATTCTCGTGAGCAAAATTATATAGGCATCTTTAAATTTAGGCATGATGCAGGCCTGTGCGGAAATGCACGGAGAAGACGGGTGTGGGGAAAAATAAATGCCCGTCCAAATGGTGGTGGGCAGTGCGTTGTATAGCACTTTAATCGGCGTGTTTTTTAAAATTGTGTGCTCGGCACTTAGGGAAGAAACTTTCGCTTTATGGCTTTCTCTGAATAGGAGTTCAACTTGTGCCATAGTGTGATCCCGAATAAAGGTAGCCCGGCAGGAAGTTTAGGAATACGAATCGATTAACTTCTCCGCAAATAACTTGGAAGCAAGGAATACCAGCGTAGGTCCCTCTTTGCCTCATCTTGGCAGGAGTAAGGCTTCATGCTCAATCTAGGTGGCCCAGCTGGGACAGCTGTCCCGCTGCCATACCGTGCCAGCCTCTCGACGTATCCTCCACCAGGGTTACCTGTAGCTCACCCCTCCCATCTGTTCAATGTATTGCTTCCCTTTTGGCACTCAGCTATCGCCGTCTCATGTTGAACCAGGCTCTGCTAGCCCTGTGGTCTCAGAGAGATCAAAGTATCGCTCTGGATACGCATACTGGAATGTAATTGATCAGCTTGTGGAAGCCTACGTCATAGCGACTTCTAATGATTTTCCTCCATAATCGCTGTACCGGGTTTATGGCCTTACCACATTTGATACCTGTCGTGGACTTGTTCAACGGGGATGGTGGACGGCTTACCCTAAGCTTCAAGAACAAGAATGGGGCACACTATAAGTATCCTATACAGCCAGTAGGGCGCTGTTCGAAGCTCATTATATTGCTATACATTCCGCTCTATTTCAGCGATGATTTCTGGCCCCATTCTTAAGAAGCATGCTCATAAGTGCGATTAGTTAGCTTCTTTTTTGGTCGTCTTCCGCTGTTACGTTGTGCATGGGCTAATTCAGAAGCCGATTTCTACGAAGATATTCTTCGCAAAAGTCCGAGAGCCAATTAGAGAAAGGAAAAGTTGCTCTGAGGTCCCTGGTACAAGCTAGCGCTTCATGGAAGAGGGGGCCGGACATGATTCTTAATTCTTGATGGGAAATCTTCTATCTTCGTTCAGCCCCTCACTAAAGATCTTTGTCGTGTGGCTTGCGTTATGCACGGGCTGTTGGATTCTCACCTTATTTAGCATTTCCTTCTAGCCCAATACATCATTCTGGGCATTTCCTTCCTGTTTTGAGAATTTTGCGCTTGACTAAGATTCCAACTTTCCCCAAATATGCAGCAAGCGAGTCACTAAATTGAGGGAGGGGGTGTTCGGGCTTACACTAACACCAGAACTGCGTCCAAAACAGGCACTGACTTAGCTCGCCCGGGACAGGGCGTCCATATTGAAGCCGCCACTATTATTAACGGCATTGGACGAAAAGGCGCGAGGGAAGTTAATAGGATGGGTTTGGAGTTTGTTTCCCGCGTTATTGAGCAGGCCACGGTCGGACCAAGGCGGCGCGGGAGGGGGCAATAGTATGCTCAGTGACGCCAATACATTACGTTTGTTCGTCAGATGCCACGGATTCTCCCGAGTTGAGGGTCGTGAAGAAGTGGGGTTTCAACGATCTGCTAGCGGGAAGCGCTCAAGGGAGTAGCAAGAGGCTGGTATGGAGGACATGCGGTTCTTCGGTTACCGGCTAGCAGCTTAACGCACATGCAAAACGAGACTAAGGACACTTCGTGGAATGTGCCACCCCTGTTGAATTAAAATATCCACATATGAAGAGATTAAGCTTCGGCGGGAAATGATAGAGATTGCAAATCTGTAAAGAAAATTAATTCGGGTGTACAGTAAGTAAGGAAAATGAATATCGATGATAGTCAAAATGGATCGCGGCCGTTTCGTGTTCCATTTTCGATGATGGTGAATGAGGGGGGGGCTGAATTGAAGGGATGTGTTTTTCAAGCTTTTTTTGCGGAAATTAATGGGCCTATCTCTCTGCCGGTCGCACTCTTACCCACTCACATAGTGTTGGAGTCATGGCGGGGAGTTGGTTAACGAGGGACGTAAGCAAACCAGCCCTTTTGGCGTTTCTGCTGAGGCCGTTTGCTGAATGATGGGGAGGGGATGGGGTTCCCGACGGGCGACGTACTACTTCAATTCGGTCCTGCGTAAGAAGCCTCGACTTTGAGTGGCTTAGATTGCAGTAGCAATCCTCAAAGAGCGGAAGGATCTGCCAAAAAGCGCAGATCTTCGCCCGTATCCAGGGCTAGATCCTAAGGGTAAGCAATATTCGCCGGCTTTTGGCGTGAGCTTGCTGGACTCTAGGGCGTGGTTCCACTATCGTCAATCTGGTCGTACCTTACACGTAACTGTCAGGTGATGCAGTGAGTCCATCGACCTGCGGGACGCCGAGGTCCGCTCCCAAACATATCATGCAGACGGCTTCAGGTGCTGCTTGCGGTACCTCGGCTAACGAGGTTCAGCTGAATATTGACTTATTATTTAGTTATCTGAGTGTTTGTATTGACATCGAGCCTCGTTGAAGTGGAGTGATTCAAGAGCGATACACATATCTGTGGGTGGTATTTGAGAATTACACGCTACATATTTCTTCTGACCGTAGGTCTGAGTTTTAATAAGGCAAACGAGAAGTGACTTAATACGTCAGGGTTTCTAGCACCGTACAAAGCATTAAGTTTTGCCAATAGCGAATGGTATTGCTGCAGTGGAGGGATGGGGTGAGTGCACTGGGAGGTCTCGAGACTGTAGTGCTGTTTATGCTGCGGGAAAGGTCTGGCAGGCGGCTGGGCGTAGAAAAAAAGAGATATTTAAGGCAAGTGGTTTGGAACACTTTGTTCCTAACTTTGTAAAGCCTGAAGACGACGGCACATTTTGGATCCCAAAGCTGTGAAATTTCACACACGTAGTACTTACAGGACAACGCAAGTCCATACATAACGTCGTCGAATGTTGTGGTCTTCCTATAACGTCTCTGCTTCCTCAGCGATCCTTCCAGCAGCTAATCATTTCCTCAACGTGGGTCTTCCTGCGGATAAATGATCTCTCGAACTGCACGCTGATCAACTTCGCTCTGAGCACTTCGCTCTAATCCCGAAACCTTAAGAGAGCAGAGAGTTCACTAACCCATGAAGGACTTCGTGTAGGATTTTAAAAATCTTATTAGTTGCTGCTTGGGCTAGCCACTACGGTCTTCTTCAGAGCGCCCGAAGGTACTATGATCACTTCAGAATAGAGGCGGCTGTAGCGAAGTCCTCGTGCTGTAGGAGCTCCAATAGCAGGTATCCTTCCATGGAACCGTGAGCTGTAGTGCGGAAGCATGCATGCTTTGGGGCCTACTTTATGGGACGCTTATTTTCTATCGGATTCCCAAAAGGGAACAGTTGAACGCTTGGGGCTTCAGCGAGCATAGTTATCAGGGATAATAAGTATACTTTTTTTCTTTTTTTCTATTTCTTTTTTTACGCCTTGATGCGACTCTTATCGGTGGCGCCTTCTTCCACACTAACGTTCTCTCTGCAAAACGGCTAGAGGCTCAGACAGCGAGAGGAAGGCGTATTGCGCCAATAGCGCGCCAATAGCGCCGCGGGAAGGCCATGCTAGATCGCCGGGGCATATCCTTCGATGCGAATTGCGTGTCGGTCCGCACCCTTAGGAGGTCCGCCTGTCTCCCACTAGGTAAGTTTTCTCTTTTTCGACCTTCGGCCTCATCGTGGAATCCTCCTTTAACTAATACTGAATAAGCGCGCTTACTTGCACCCTCCTCAGACCACTGTTTGTGCTTAACGCCATTCGGAAACATCAATGGAAGGTAGGTAACTGGTGCAACCCAAAAAACATCAAAGCTGAATATTTATCTTCTGTCATTGATAAAGGATAAAGCATTTGCCGTTGATCAATCCCTTTTTGGGATGCGGCACGCATTCTACTTCCATTTGTACATTCGTAGTGGCGTTTGAATGCGATGTGGCCTATACAATGACTTGCGGGGCCAGCCGATGTACAAGTCAGTGTTTTTATCCTCCCAGACAAGTCTGGTACCAATTAACCGACCCCGGAGGGATGGAAGGCTTGGTTGGCCCGGGCGCTCACGACCCGAGATTTGATTCCCGGACGCCGAACGGGCTCGCTAGAGTGTGGTAAAAGCGCGCGACTTGTCACACTCACTTCCCGCCGCTGTCATTGATAACATCCAATATATGGCTCCTAGTTTCACTACCAGAGTGAACCAAATTGGATTTTTCAAAGACGGTGTTGTTTGAATCCCAGACGATCGAGTCGGATGAAAATAGCAAGGCATTTTATAGAAAAGCTTGAGCCTTTCTTCATAGACTCTGTACCTCACAATCCTTGGCGACGGTTACATTTTCGGTGAATCCAAGTAAGTAGAGCATTTCGAAATAGCGCCTATTAATGATATGGAACGCAACTTCCTATGAGAATGGTGAGTGGGATGCCTTCAGCGGCAGCTCGGAGGTTGTTTTCGCTGTAAAATTTCTCATGGCAGCTGTTTACGGCTAATTGCTTGCGCTTGAACGGATTGGGCGTCGATTTACTTGTATCCTATTCTTTGCCCTCTGGAAGAAAGCCAGCTATTACCTCTTTGAAATAGTGTAGGGTAGTGGGTAAATGACCTCTGCTGCTGATATCCATTCCTCCTTCTTCCTCCTTCATGCTCTCTTCTTTATCTGAAGAGGCATTACGGCTGGTATTTCAAGTAGCTACCATATTTCATCGTTGAACTATGGTCAATGACAATTTTTCGAATCTCCTCGGCATGAGATACTTAGGTAGTTGAAGTAAAGGGCTCTCCCGGATAACTTGCATGACGATTACGACTTGGCGTTCCTTCTTCAGGTTTGGCAACAGCCTCCATCTTTGGAGAAGACTTCCCATAAAGTAAAGGAGCTCCTGTTGCAACGCTAACAAGGCTCATGTTTCAAAAAGCGTTTTGGTATAAAAGTTTTTGAACAGTTTGCAAATTCACCTGAACGGATAAAAAAATTTTAGTGGAGCATAAGTTTTACTGATCCAACTATCGATTGCTCTCACTTTGGCTTCGGAATCTTGAAAGCACATCACAGATATACTTCAGTACAACACATTTTTCGTGAATGTCTGCGTGAATCTCATTTGCAAGAAGTGCTCACTCGCGGCAAAAAAGCGCGTGAAAAGGCGCTAGGGCTCACAATATTATGACCAACGGCATCGTCTGCCACGAACGATGGTGTGAACTCTGCAGTTTTATCGTTCTGGCGTCCATAGTCAGACTGTGCGACCGAGCGAAGCTAGCGTGCGCGGTCGCGTTGCGGTACCAGCCTATCGAGCAGTTTGATAGCCGCAACGCGACCGCGGACGCTAGCGAATCGCTCGATTCGCAAAGTATGACACCGGCCTTACTCTCTTCGTCCCACTCGTTTTTTCTATCACTTCGGTGCCAGTGTCTCTTTTATTTCGGTCAGACTAGATTAATTTCCAATTATAAGCATATTATTTCATTAAGCAGAGTATTCGCTAAAAGGAGGGGTCTTGATTTCGAGCAATTTTAAGATTTCTTACTTTGTTCTTTCGCTGCCATCCCAGATCCCGTTCATTTTCAGGCATCAACGACC
Source organism: Ostertagia ostertagi (assembly GCA_036418205.1). Taxonomy (NCBI): domain Eukaryota; kingdom Metazoa; phylum Nematoda; class Chromadorea; order Rhabditida; family Trichostrongylidae; genus Ostertagia; species Ostertagia ostertagi. Next base: position 18,049 of record MU870166.1, on the reverse strand, counting down.
CTCAGCTATTCAGAAATTGTGCTATTAAAGACTCATTTTCCAAAAACGTTTTTTTCGTTGAGGCGGAAAAGCAGATGTTGATTGCATTCGTTATCATAACAGGATAGGAAAAAGGCTCGAAGAATTAGGGATATTCAATGATTTTAAGCGCGGCTGGAGATCTCCTAGGATTGGGAGAGAAAAGCGTGTGTGAGCACATATTTGTTTTATAATTATCCGCGAAAATGATTGAGACGTTTCAGGGATGAAATTCCCAGTGATGTAGGAATTCGGCAACCTGCGGCCTATGACATCCAGCCGGCTGCTACTGTTCTCAGCTGGGTTCCACCAAAAGCCTGCCCCTCTTCTCATTCTTGGTCGTAGATAGTATCGGACTCGGTTACATCTATCCATGCACTCTGGATTAATACTTCTGGAAATATCTGTCACGTTATCCAAGGAAGCTTGACAGCTCCAGACAGGGAGCGGGGACAGTACGAATTTTGTATTTGGAAGGCAGACGCTCCGGCTCGAACAGAGAAAGCTGAAGTTATAATATGATAGTTGAACGTTCGCTTGGCGAGATTTCTGTTGAGACTCATGGAGTGCCATTGGGAAATCGAAACATTTCAAAGAAAAAAAACACATGCCCAGGGACGCAGAGGGCCTTAATTATACAAAACGTGACAAGCAGTAGGCTACCGCTTGAGATGTGGCTATAATTTAAGGCCCTCCCCCTAAACATAGCATAATGGACAATAAATACGATTTTCGAACCTACTTAATCGCGCTAACAATTGCTGACAAATTGCACGCATACTCTGGAGCAAAACTAGCCCTCCGCTCGTTGAGGAATCCTTGGTGTCGACTAATTTTCTCCCTCTGACTCCATGAAAATTCATTGCATAGGTAGGATTCGTATTTACGCTCATCTATGTACTGCTATTGTTCAAGAGGGATGCCTTGAATGCGGCACATCTCAAGGGTAACCTACTGCTTGGCCCATTTTCGTATTTAGGTGAGTTTAGTTTAATTTTTAAAGTGTGCGGGGGCGGGGCCAAAAAAAAGTCACTTTGCCTATGGCGCACATCATCAAATTTTTCGTCGCACAGATGCCGCTGTTAATGAATGTTTTACGGCAAATATTCCTTAGGTGTCCCCATAAGCAGAAGCAGGCCCTCCTTCACTGCCTCACCGTCTTCAGAATATGACGTCATCTGCCATCACCGTCGAGCTCAAGGAGGCCTACCGTAATCGCTCCAGCCTGAAGCTGCTACATAATTTCTTCAATCGGTTAACTGGTGAATAGCTTCCAGAGACACTAGCTGTGACTGTGCAAGACCGCTTTTGACCAGCGTTTCAGAGACGTCGTAATGGTCTATGGTACCTCGACGACCTCGTTGAGCTCGTACCGTGCACCATGTTTCCGTGGGAAAATCTTCTGATGTCGTCGGTGTAGAAGGCTGTTGTGTATTTTTGATAGATTAGAATGTGCTCTTCAATATTCAGTTGGCTCATTCGGTTTGGTTTCAGAAGCGTAATAATTCCGTTTTGAATGTGGAGGGAGTGACTTTTTTGAACTCCCCTTCCCGGTATAGGTAGGTTTTTTGCTAAGTTTTTCCCGTCATTTTTATATCTTTGATCCCGGTTTTAACCAAATAGGACAAATTCCCTATTGCTCCCGAAATGACCAATAGGTAATTTCCTCGACCATTGCAAATTACTTGTCAGCTTGCTGTCAAATCGGGAAGGAATAAAGAAGCGTCGAGCCGTAAAATGGCAGTGATTGATTGCATCCTGAATGACGATCAGACGGTGATTTTCCACATTTATTGTCCAATTTGTCATATTTGAAGATGGCCATTGGACGCGGAAGTCTGGCGTACCTCAGTTACGGTAACCACCTATTTCTACGGCCCTCGTTTCTCAGCTTGAGACGTGGCATTTATGAGTGAGAAGTTTCTCCTCCAATGTCTATAATCAACTCAGTTCAAATAAAGGTAAATCCGATAATAAAATTGGCTATACCGCATTTGAATGTGGATTAAGTTCTCAAACTCCGTAACAGGGAAGGCAAAAACTGCTCATGCCAACAGTTGGGGGGGGGGTGGGGGAGGGGTATGGCGGGTTGAACAGGCTCTAGGCTCTCAAGCTTTAAGAGGACAAGTAGACCATTCTCCTGAACCATCTGAAGTTGCCCCTTACGTTCGCCATCCGGCTTCTCCATTGTAGGCCCTACCTGCATCCTACATTCGTCTTCCAAAAAAGCCCGCATGGGAGGTGGGCGAGAATGGAGTATCTCCGTTTTCATCGTTTAAAGTTAAGCGGAGGCAAATATCATTTCTCGTCTTCCAGAACCCAACTACGACCAGTTCGCGAAGACCGACACTCTGGATGCGGTGGGGAGGGGTAGAGGTTCCTTAACGAGTGGGTTAGATAGGTGCCCATCGCGAAGGGTCGATCCCATCCTGCCCGCTGCAGGTACGTAAGCGTTGCTGCTCTTGGCATTATAATTTTACCGGTAGCCTCCTATGCTTTTGGTTCCTAGGTTCTTGGGCGCTCAACAAGGACATCAACAGTAAGCGCGCGCCTGAAAACGTTATTTGCGCCAAGGGAGGTAATTCTTGGAGCTTGTGGGGTGAAGGGATGCTTTCCCGGCAAAAATTACGGTTCTATCTCAGCAATAATTTTCTGCTTAGAGACCCGCACCATACACGATAAGAATGAAAAGAGCAGAGTTGCATTCGTTTTGGCAAACAATCCGGAAAACTGGATACTGCTAGGTGTTTAAATTTCCGCCAGACATCTGTCACAAAGGCTGTCGGCGGTAACGTTTCTATTGAGTTCACGGAGAGCTGTCACTAGAAACTCTTCTTGAACTTTTGACCTATTGCGCTGAGATCTCACTTTTATATTGTATCATATTCTAACGATTATTCTGTCTCTATTCTCCGACTTTTGGCTCCGCGCGACTTACCTTCGATTGTCCATAGAATAGATTTTCGTGAGTGTGTTTCTCTTCCAATACCGAATCTTCATGCGTGAAACTTGTGTGCTGTTTCCAGTGATCACAACTAGCACACACATGTCAAGAAAGAATGCAAGAATTTCGCGAAGGATTCCTTTAATTTTTTTCCAGGTTACAGGATTTTTATCACGAAACATTCATCTTGAGGAAGAATCAAACATATGTAATAGCTCTTAGCGTAGACTCGTAGAGTCCTACACTGGAGGTATTAGTGCTTATTCATCCTCCGTGATATACATTTGCTTCATCAGCAGTGTGCGGGGGGAGAAAAAACAGCTTGCGACATTAAGGTCACGACTTCATCCAACATCATTTCTATGTAGCTACTCCAAGCTTACCTAAGGACGAAGGGAGAACTTCGGGGAAATGAAACTTGCGAATTTTTTCCGGGCTCGATACCTGCCTCTATCGCTTGGGCCTAAAACTGTGCGTTACCGTAGAATGACACGATCCTTCGCAGAGCTTTCCTTCACCCTCAAAGCACAGAACGACAATTGTTTCTGATGACATCATACCTCCAGAAAAATTGAATTCCCTACGCTGCGGATGTATCTCCGAGAAAGTTATGAAGCGACAATCGAGTGCTTGGGCAAGAGTGTTCTTTCTCGAAAACATCATTGTGTCCTATTTCTTGGCAGTGATGGAAAAGTCTTCACTTGGTCGCGTACAATTTACCTTTTCTTCGTCACTTATCTTCATCTTTGCTCTGAGATACAGGCTGAAATAGGGAAATTATTGAATGCACATTACTTTACTACAAAAGTGTGGTGATAAATCCTACTCCGTTCCGGTTTGAAGCGCTTCCCAGTCTGCATAGAAGTAGGACATATGACATCCTGGAAAGGGTTTGGTCCCCTTGGAGAGCTTCTCACCTTCTTGCTCTACGCGTTCAAATTTTTAAGGAAGAACAGTAGGACTTAAAGGGTAACTACCGCTCGACTAGAAAAATTATACCCTGTCGTAAATTCTCAGTCAGTTTTACCCTGAATCGCCGTGATCTCAGACGAATCAATCAAACCGGAAGATGCTTCATATATCCTTCCATGAGTCAAAACACCTGGCTGGCTAGGGTCAGAGCAAACGCTTTAATGTACGGCGGCACTGCTGCAGAAAAAACGATGATGTTTGGAACAGCATAGCTCATCATCCTGTCGTTGCACCCCTGGTCTTATATAGGCTTGCGAGAGGTCACGATAAGGCTGAAGATCGAGTAAGGGGAATTAACCATTTATGTCGCGCATCGATAAGTGTCGGACCCCAAGAGTTGGACGCGACACGTAATTCGTCGTGAGGGAAAGGCCACCAGCGATCTAGCAGTCCGCCGGTACGCTCATCCGACTGGCAACCACCTCGCACTCGTTTTCGCTAACGCGTTTGCAGAGAGCAGAAGAAGAGATGAGAGAGAGTTGGCGTTGGAGAGCGGCAGGCGCGGTGAACAGTCGCATCAGTGCGGAAATCGACGGTCAAGGCGAGATGCCATTTTTTGGGATCTGGGCCATTTCGCGTGTTTCTTTTTCAATCCGGCACCTACGGATTACGTGTGAGCCGCCTTCTATACTTCCAGTGGTAAGCTCCGCCTTTAACGCGAATCCTCCGCTGTCTGTCGGAGGCATGTCGTTGCTTGACATCATTATGACGTCCTTTCCTCGCTGGTATCTTTCCGGCTCTTAATCAGTTCTCAGTAGCCCTTGGTCTAAAGTCCGGCGTTTTTCTTATCGAGTGATCCTGAGACTTTCTCAGAAGGTGTTTATATCGTCGCGGTTGGTCTTTACTTGGACAAGGGCACGCTGCATTTACCGCCATGACTCGTATAACTTCGTATACCTGCTCCACGTCACGTGAGCGTCTTAGCCACCATACCAATGGAGCATGGCTATTCTGCGTGAAGTGGGAGAGGTGGGCCCCTCTATGGTTGTTTATGTACAGTCCCACGAGTGGCCAGCCAGAAACATCGACTGGCGTGGGTGTTAGCCTACTACGCGTTCTCGCAAAAATTATAATCGAGCCCGGTGCGAGCTCGCATCACAGAGCAATACGGGTGTTCCAGAGCCCCTTTCGTGGCGGCGAAGGAAGAGACGGCAGACTCGGCACAGCGACGAGTCGCCAGCGGTATACTGCATACGGGTGAACGTCAGGACTTAACAGAGTGCCCAACACACAACGTCTCATTACCGCACCAGTACGCGCTCGACTCGTCTTTGCCGCGTTGCGTCTCTTCCGGTCGCGCGCGAATGGGTCTCTTGGGGGACACCCGAGAAAGACCAGCCTATCCCATTCATTCCTCCCCCACCTTACCCGAGCCTTTACTTCATAGCAGTCCTACTACCGCCAGTAAATAGATCGCTCATTTAATGTCGGAACCTCTTTGCTCACCCTTTCCCCAGGGAGTACGTCAAGAGAATCGTCCGGATCCCCACGCTACTGATCGTGGCCGCGATGCCGCAACTGCAAAGCGACGCCAAGCGGCTTCCTTCCCTCTAGTATTCAAATTCAATATGATTGGTGGGCCGTGCTCAAGACGGGGCGATCAGGTCGAGAATTCGCGCACCGTGGATGAAACTGACCAACGGGAGCGACGCCGTCAAGTGGCCGCACGCGGCGGTCAGACAATAGGCGATTCTCTGGACGCTCCCCTTTCCATGTCGGTCCACAGTGCGACCTGTGCTCAAAGAGCTCGAGAACTGGCTGATCTACTGCAGAAGTCCCCTTTTCAGCAAATGGTCCACGCTTGGGCCTGTGCCTTGGAGCTCGAGAACTAGGTGACCTACTTTGCCTGACCCTGCAGTTCGCCATTCCTTCTTCGTCAACTACGACGATTCCGTTAGCGTATAGGACGGTCCAGTAGCCGTTCCGTGAACCTTTCCACCAGGACGTCTGGAGCATCAGACCTTAATAAAGCCAAATAACAAATTTATTTATAATGTACGCCTTTTATTGCACGGCGCTTCTTGCTTGTTTCAGGCTCCTTTTTAGGTTTATAGCGACGGGAATGTCAATTAAGCTTGTCACACCGAATTGTTCGCGAAATCGAATCACTTTTATGGCTAATTGAATATTCCGTCCCATTTCTTTTCAATGCCCACTTTGCCCCAATTTGTTCAATCAACTTCAGGGTTTTGATTTCTGCAGAACTCTTCTCGAGGAACCCGACAAAGTGGTGCGCCAATCGCTGCATTGTTTCTCTATTCTGCGAAAGCTGCATAATTCTGGCGTATAGTGTAATATATGCGATTGTTGTGGATGGTATTGCCGGATTTTCCATTGCTGCATAGCAAATGAAGACTATGCTCTTATATTATTATTTTGAACCCTTCTAAGCGATCATTAGTTCTGCACAGTACGATAGCTGTGTGCAGCCGTGGCGAACGTCGAAGCTGATATATGATTGCCGATATCTGTGGAGCGAACAAACCACTAACAGCGAAGGTGGGCCAGCCTCAAAGCACAGATGGTGAATTAGGCACATGTGAAGAGTCCAGAGCGAGCGGCTGCGGATTTGTAAGGTGCTCGAGAGGACAAGGGAAGCCACTCTCGTCAATTTGTAACATTGTGAAAATGTTACGGCAGCGACGCTTTTAACCAAGAATAATGGAAGGGTTCCCTTAGATTGAAAGGATTATGCTGAGAGGGCGGAAGTGGTGCAGTGACAAGTGGCGCGCTCACCACGCGAGCGGTCCGGGATCAAATCCTGGGTCGTGAGTCGCCCGGGCCAACCAAGCCTTCCATCCCTCCGGGGTCGGTTAATTGGTACCAGACTTGTCTGGGAGGATAAAAAACTGACTTGAACATCGGCTGGCCCCCGCAAGTCATTGTATAGGCCACATCGCATTCAAACGCCACTGCGAATGTACAAATGGAAGTAGTAGAATGCGTGCCGCATCCCAAAAAGGGATTGATCAACGGCAAATGCTTTATCCTTATCCTTTATGTGAAGGGGCGTGTACCGAGCGGGGGGGGGGGGAATACGGGGAGGACAGGGGCTCCCAACGGAGGTACGTCAAGCGTGCAGTTCTAGACTGCCACTTTCCGAAATGAAGGCGACCAATAAAGTAACAGCAGGAGGATGGGCGTGAACACGACTGTACATACTTTGACGAGGAGTACAAGGTTGACCCGGACAGAGGAACCGATGCGAGCCTCGAAGCGCAGGATCGGGCGACGCATAAGGATGCCCCAAAAGGAACGGGCGGAGGGCGGGGGGGGGGGCCCAGGCCGAAAAGGATAAACAAATCATTATTGGTTGTTTTTGTGTCTAAACGCTTGCAGCGCAACCGGAATGGAATTGCCGGAGTTAATTTCCTCCAGAAACGCCGGCGATACGCTTAAACGCTCTCAAATGCTAGAGAAGCGATTGAGCGTGCAACTGGAATTGGTCCGTTCGGCCGACTGTTTGGCGTTGTCGCCTCTTTTAGTCTTTAGAGCTGTCCGTCAAAGGTGTCCACTTTCCAACCCCTAAAAGGTGGGCAGAAGGGAGAGACCTTCGCAACCTCCCCTCGCCTCTAACAAACTTTGAATTTCAGGAATTCTTCCCTCGAGGTTGTGCAATCGACCATATCGTCACCTCTGCTCGTGATTATGTTTTTTTGAGCAGAAGATGGGCTGCAATCCTGAGCTTCGCATCCCGTTGACTACATATTTTCTCGGGGCTAGAAGTGGTGGGAACTATAGTAGTTTTTGGAGGACCGCGATCTCTTCGCTTACGCTAATATATATCGGGTCAAATGAGCTGCCATTCGCATGTGTATTGGCTGCACCATGAATAAGAAAACCATGGATAGACTTGACCTCAGGCCAAGGGGCGGAGTTTTTGAAAGATTTCGTCCGTAGTCCGCCCAGAATCTCTGCTTCGTCGGCGACAGCCACCGATTGAGCAATGCATGGGAAAAGATGAACGAACGGAGGATTTAATGGCAGAAATTTAGCTGCTTCTTTGTCCTGCCCATCGCCCGCTGCACATCTGATACGCGTGGGATTCATGGTTTATTATCCCGTGGGACCTTTACGAGTCGTTCGCTCTCTGAGGTCACTCTTCCTTCGTCACTTCCGCTCTTCTTTTTAGTCAGGTTTCCGTTTTTGGAGCTTCAAACACCAAAAAACCATCATTAATGTTTAAAGTTCACGTGAGTGATTTTCAAAAATTAATAATGGCTCGAGCACGCAATTCACGCTTTTTGATTCACTTACATTCATGAACGAGGGGAGAGGAGAGACTTGGGTATCGGAAAAATTCAGAAGGGTGGTTAGGATCAATTAAAAATTTAGCCCATGTACCTTCAACGCACGCCATGCCAGTGAGCGCTCTCTGATTTCTTTCTCAATGTCATTACTTTGAAAGAATACTTGAATACCAAAGCGAGATTTCAAAACTGAGTATTAAAATATTGCATCTTGCCGCTGGGATGCTTTCTTATTAGTACTAATAGGTTTTCAGTGAGGGGCTTTTTTACTTCCGCATTGGGAAACTTGTTTCCTAGCAAGGAACCCACTCAATAAAATAGTGAGCAGCCGTTCTCTTTGATATTTATTATCCTTGCACCGCCATGCCAAAATCAGCTGTTGGTGTCGCCACTTCCTCTTGCCTGATGGCTCTTTCATACTCTGCGCCGGCGCGGACACTGCGGGTAATGCGGTGCGTGCGGAGTGCGTCAACACTCCTAGCACATGACGCGTACTTGGTGCACAGTCGGTGCGATAAGATCGATCAATTTCAATTTCAATACATTCTGTATAGCTAACAGGAATGCTGGGTTATGAACAAAACTTTCGCCCCAGGCGGCACTCGAACTCGATCCTCCGTCTTGCTGGGCAAGCGCGCTAAGAGTTACACTAGCAGAGCACCGTTTAAAGCCAGTTCGGCTCAGTTTGTGATATATTACATAGCACGTTGCACCCATATTAAAACATCATACAGTTGACGCATTTACCCTCCCTTCAAAAAGCGAGAAAGTGTCGGGTGCAGACCATGCACCACAAGTGACGACGGCCTTCACAAAATGTTAATGTTTTCTGCCAATGAAATGGATTAGCCTGTTGCAGTTGTATTTGACTTGATTGTAACTAATTACAACTATCATTTGAAATCAGCTATCACTATGAACAACTTCTAACCAGGCACTTACTTGGAGGCATGTCAGTATGGTGGTGTTTATGGTCTGCACCAACTTTCTCGTTTCTCGAAGAACAGGTGTAGATGCTGATAATATATTCTTTATCATTTTTGGTGTTCTACGTACCCTCTCACGTCGATCGTGTTTTTCTAGCTCAATACTTTTTCTTTTTTATACGAGTTATTATTTTTGCGTGAGGGTTCCAGAAGAACCATTCCGGGTTTACCGTCAGCTCCCCACTTCACGACGCTAATTGCTCAGGGATAACTGAAAAATAATAGTTCATATGAAAAAGAAAAGTTTTGCGCTAGAAAAAGATTACCGCAAACAACACGACGGTAGAGCATCAAAAAATATGCAGAATGTACTGAAATTGTAATCCATCGATCGAAAGGCACCGGCTTTGCGCCAAGTACGCGTCATGCATTAGTGTGGGCTGACGCTCTTCGCGCTTTGCTACCGTACTACCGTACTGACCACGTTATCGGCAGTTTTCCATGAGGGCGCACAGTATGAAAGAGGGGCTAAGGCATATACTATAATAAGTTTGCGTCAGCAAAGTTCTTTCAATGAAATATATCTCCACTTTTCGACCAGGATCAGGATGACGTGTATGTTGTTTACTCTGGCGGGAACTTGCTTCTTGGGTACTTTTTCCAAGTTTTTTTTTCTCAGCAAGAAATTCGTTACTTTGTCGACTCTTCCTGCGTCCTAAAATATCCTACAAAAACTTCAAAAATTCAAAAAACATTTGAACCGAATTACATGTCAGACATTAAATTCCTAATCCCGACGAGTGGTCCTGCCCTACTGCTTACTCCCAACTCCGTGGCGCCGAGGCGCAGTCGCCTACACTTTTGCCACCATTTCCCCATCTATAGAAACCTTCCAGTTCACTTCCCAAACTTCGCCATTTTCACGTGGAATTTCCGCTCAAGCACGACTAGGCGCCTTAATGCATGCGTACCCAGATACAACGCCTCTGTGCAATCCCGGTTGCCATCAGTGTTTCGACATCTGCCTTTGATGTTCCGATTTCTGACCTCTTTTCTTTGATGTCCTCAATATTCTCTATTCTCCCCTTTTTTCACCTACTAATTAGTTTTTATAGGTCCTCTAATAGTTCAATGTAGTCTTCTCACATATTATTCTGCAAATCTTCATGAAGCCCCAAAATGGCAATTTGTGCACATGTTTATTTTTAGAAGTCTACGTTAAGACCTAAGATTTTCGGTGCGCGTCAAAATTAAAGAAATTCGAAAAGGGAAAAGCAAAGATTCAAAAGAATTTGGTGGCGTTCTGCAAACGCCTTCTTATCAGTTTTTGAAGAGTTTGTTGATAGAGCTAGAACTTCCTCCAAAGTTTCAATGACGCCATCTTCGTAGAAACTGCGCAATTCTCAGTGCTAAATAGCAGAGCGAATTTACAAAGGGAATGCCAAAGAAGTTTCATGAGGCCGGCACAGGACGCGAACTGCAGAGTAGAAAAAAGAGCGAACCTTTTCAAATAGAGCATCTTCATATGAAGAAACAACTTTCTGTGCATATCTTCATACCTTCATCTTCGACCTTTCCCATCTTTAATACTACACATTTTTTAGAACTCTTACGAAGATATCGAGCTCTTATGTTTCGAAGAAATTAGTCAACTTATTAACTTGAGAGAGAAATATACCAGGCAAAAAGAGAGCACCAAAATATTGCAAAAAATTAATCGCCTCTGGATTTTTTGAATACTTTTCTTTATTATGGAGTCATTTTTGGGGCCCTCAGTTTTAGAGTTCGGCCATTCAGACCACTTGAGGGCTCTTGAGCTACATGTTATCTTGGAAAGTTCATTCCCCAAGTTACGTTGAATTTGTTCTATGGCTTGCAAATGAATAATTAAACATAACTAGCATAAACTAAAGTACTCAGTATGATAATTCCATATTTGATTAAGGCTAGAAATAAAGTTTAAGAGAGAAATATAGTGAAAGTATGATTTGCCCAACAGCACACGATATTTCAAAAAATGAAAGTAAAAATTATTACTGCTTAAATGCGACTTTTGGTAATATTAGAATATGTTCACAGTTTCGTACTGTTAGAACTTTCTCGGGACAAATCTCAGAGGCAATTTTAAGAAATTTTGTAGGTGGAAGAGGATATGATGTAGTATGAACTAGCTAGCTCACAAAAATCACTCAGAGCCTTCAGCTTGGGATGGAAATTGTTGCGGAATAATCCGTCGATTTTCAGAAATCGGGGATGATATTGTACCCGTTGAGTAATTAGGCCGGGATAAGGAGATCAGAGTAATGGGCGTGAGATGACGAATCAAACACATGACCCTGGGAATTTTGCGTATTGCAGGCTATCCACTACAATCACGCACTTCAGTGTTTGATCTCTGCTAGCAGTTGGACAATCACCAACATGGGCTCAAGCCTTTTTTCTATGTTATTGTGACGAAATTTGTGATTCAATAGACCGTGCAAATTTGGCAACCCTCCCTTTCGAAAATTCCTAGCCACAAAAATTTAGTGGAATGCGCAAAAATGACGTGTTCTGTCATACTGGGAGGATGTGCTGCATAATTTATGGCCAAATTTTTCGAGCGTGTTTTTACATAACAACAGCTGAAAGCATGCTTTCAAGAGACCACCACGATTGTCCAACCCACGCTTTGTTTTCTGTCCATCTCATTTTTCACATCCAATTGCTCAAATAGGATTGATAGGCCCCCAGATTGTGCTAGATTTTCGCCGTTGAAAACATTGTCTGAGCTTGAATTGAGTACCGTTGATCTGAAAGATGTCGAAGAAGACATGTGCCAAGCTGATTCCTTTTTCGGCTTTAGACATATTTGTGTGACGGGGGTCTTCATCAGCCGGCCTGTCAACCTGGGCCTGACGCTGGTACTAGAACCATTTTTGCAATTTTTGCAGGGCATGGTTTAAGCCTCGGCAGGGATCGAACTCGCGGGTTTTCAGAGGTGCAGACATGAGTCTAACCTCTTAACCACTCGGCCATTTCTACTTTCAAACATGGGCCAAGCAATTGGATAAAAACACTGCACTTAAGCGCTTCGTGCCATCCTTCCGTGCTGTGGTTGGTATTCGCCGTGACTGATAGAGCAATTATTTAGCGTGGTCCTCACTAAGAGTCACAACAAAAGTGCTAGGTTATGGGCTATACACTACTCCAGCCATGGATCGAACCCGGATCACCTTGCTCAGTGGTCAAGGGTGCTACCATGACCCCAACAAAAAGTTCCAGTCGTTATTAATCATGCATCTTTTGAATAGGACCTTTATGAATGAGTTATATGGAGAGAGCAGAAATGGCACAGAGATCACCGCGTTCGAATTTCGAATTCAACCCCCGCAGTTCGGGAGTCGGGGTAAGTTTGAGCTAAGGATTTCTCTCGAATGAGTTAAGGGGATCGTATTAGCCTGGATAAAAGTCGAATATTCAGTGGACGTTTTTTTTTGAAAATCCTCGCCAAAGTTCGAATTGTTGAATCTTTGTTGTTGTTGTTGAATTTCTTCTACGAGTGATTTATTGACCAGGTTATTGAATGCTGAAATAGAAGAACAGGCCGCGAAACTTTCTTTCCAATGAGGTAAAAAACCAAAAAAAAGGCTGTTTGAGGTGAAAAGGATTTTTTGAAAACTTTTTTGTTATAATGTATGCTTTACGAAGTTATTTTGACTTGTTTTGTTTGTTAACTGCTGTTTTTGGCCGCAGTTCGCCTTGCGAATGTTTCACAAGAATGCTGGGTTGTGAACAAAACTTTCGCCCCAGGCGGGACTAGAACCCGCACCTCTCGCTTTCCGGGCAAGTGCGCTACCAGTTACGCTACCGGGGCACCATTTCATTCCAACTCAGCTTTTCATGGTATACGGCACTCTTTACCCTTTATTGCCTCACTACCCGAAAACTGAGCCGGATTTGGATTTGGCTAGAAAGGTTTTTTCGGGCAGTTCGACCTGTAGAACCCGAATATCGTATTCGTTCAGCGCGAGAATTCCTGGCGGCCACAGGGAATTCTTTGAAAGTAGCTCCGCTGAATTCCGTATAAATCGCGATGAGACTCCTCCACAGCTCAATGGAGGAACTTGTCGTTGCTTACATGTAGTTGTGGCATTTTTTTGGTTTTTTAGGTTTCTTTTTTGACAAGAAGCAGAAATTGATAGCGTGCAAGGTAGTAGCAAGCAGCAGGATACTGCAATTCACGAGCGTGAAGCAGCACTCGAAACCTTTGACATCGAGCAGAAAGTTGAATGAGTTGATGGGAACCACGGTCCATGGTTAGCGAAATTGCTAAAACAGGCATACAAGATAAGCGGACGAGGGCATCTATCAAGGGTACGTAGTATCAAGGTACTGAGAAGCCAGCAAAGTACGGAAGTGCTTCGAGAAGAAATAAAGTTTTCGGTCATTTGGATGCAGTACGTCTTCTGAAGTGACGCATAGAAAATGTGTTGCCATTTTCGAGCTATTGTTTTGGAATACGGTATCCTAATAAGAAACTCTGTGAAGGATCGGGCCGGTTGGCCCCATCCCTCACAGTACGAGCTTTGCATTGGTTCTTTAGTCTAGTGGTTTACTCGTTGCAGAACCTGAACGATGTTCGCTCGCTATGAGCTCAACAAAGGATACATGAAGTTGAATTAGGTGATTAGCCACTATGAAAAGCTAATCTCGATTTACTAGAAATGACTCATTCTTCCCTAACTGAAATATCCTAATTTTTCCTCGGAGAGAGATCTCTGCTCATGAGGATAAGAAACGACGATAGGACACGCCAGGGTCTAATTTGGGAGCCTTTCGAGGTGCCACTACTGAACTTAGTTGATCAGTACATCCTGTGCCTCTGATAGAATCATGGCATCAACGAGTTACCGCAGTATTTTGGGTC
>MU870164.1:15695-32552 GCA_036418205.1 Ostertagia ostertagi | reverse complement strand
CAAAAATTCGCGGCGTACCGCGCCCACTATTGCGTTTCCTACAAGTTTTTTGAAGCAGAAGGTACTGACTCAAATCACTCGTATAAACACGTGCTAGAGGGGCGGGGCACGGCTGATAATACCATTTGATAACGTAGTTGATATCGCTATTTTGATATCACCTAACAGCCAGATATCTATGTCTCAACAGGAATAGCTACTAATCGGTTCACAGCGGCAACAAAACCTAACACTTTAGTGACCGAGTGCTTTATTGTTTAATTGTGTTTTACGCACCAATTCTCTCTAACACTTTGCGGACCGCCGTTATACGAGGACCTCCACACCTTTTTTTATGTTTTTAGGAGATGAATCATTATTAATCAACACTTATCAGTGATCATACTTATTGTTTCCTGGCTCTGAAAATGAGTGCAAACACTTCAGAAGCATTGAAAAATATCAAATCGGATGAAACTATGATTTTTCGCTTGAAATGGCGCACGCGATACGCAATGTGTTAAAATACGTCACCTTCAAGAAACGAGAGGTACTTGTTTGAAGTCAGTAACCAGCTCTTAGCTGGTGTTTTTTGTCACTGCGTTGTGGTATGTGCATTCGCGTGACCACTAATGAATAAATAAAGTACCGTTGGCCACCAAATGTCATGGTCATTATTGCGAACTTATGGATGGATAGAAACATGGAAGCACACATGACACCGAAATTCTTTCGGGAATCGAGTAGGGGATTGTTGCTGTAGATCTCATTGGCTTTCTTCTTATAATATTCAGTTCTTTATAAAAATTGAAAATGATGGAAAACTTCATAGCAACTTTAATGAGCAATATCAGAAGCCTTCTCTTCCACACAGGATTAGGCTCTGCTTCCCGCACAAGGCATGTCATAACTGCAGAATTATGGATGGATAAAGCATACGTGGCACCGAAATTTTTCGGGGGATCGAGTCAGGGGATTGTTGCTGTATGAGTCGTTCCAAAATCAATGTGTGCGACATCGAGTACTACTGTGTGGGCAGTAGTTGATGGGACAACATTGGAGACGCAGTGAACATGTGATGACAAATCATGGAATAGCGCGAGTGCTTCATTTCGTGAAGCACTCGCGGAATTCCATGATTCATAGCATGAAGCTTTACCCATTAATGCGCCAGTTTTCATTTTGTAACAAAAAACACCCTCACTCTAGAAGTTGCTAGACTCACCTCACAATGAAAAACAACCCATGAAAAAAATTGAGCATGCATAAGAGGCACCACACAATGACACATACCTGCACAATCTGTGCATCATGTTCTTTTCGAAGCGCTTCGTAATTTCGGAATTCGTCTTTCAGCTGCATCAAAGAGGATTCTCCATCACGTTTCATAACGTTGAAGCATGATGCTCGATAGAGAAGCTGCACAACATGTCCAACACACGTTTTTGAAACACACGTTTTGAAACCTATCATGAGCAAAACAAATTCAGAACTTGGAAGGAAATTTTGAAAATAATTACAAATTATTGCTAAACACACCTGAGGGTAGTCTTCCGACAGCATTTGCACCCCGATACATGACCATGTTTTTCGAGCAATCACACCTTAATCGAGAGCGATGAAGAATATAGTTTAAGCACGTCCTCCTGCATAGCTGAAACATTTGACATGCAAAAAGCGAAAAAAGATGGATAATACTATGAGCAAAAAACGTACCAGGTCCAAGGAACTGACAGACGCCGCGCTCGACAGCAGTCCATAAGTGTGTACTAAGGCTACCTGAGTTCTGTTGAATCAGCAGAAGCTAAAAAGGAAAAATTAGGTAGCAAGCATTTATAGATATATGCAGTGATAAAAAGAGAAATGTCACGGTGTTGATTAGAAACGTTAAGAAATCAGACACTCACTTAGTTCCTAAGTATTATTTCAGTGATAACCAATGTCAAACCTTCTGTTCATTTTTTCGTTTCAGGCTATAAACCTGAAGTTCAACGCTCGCAAACGACCCTCCTCCTCCACTAGCTGATAACAGAGAAGCGATACTAGCTTGCGTTGCATAGTTCGTGATAAAATCTGCAACAAAAAATGTTACACTAAAATTACCCGTCATTTCGTGGAAGCAATTCGCCTAATTAGGTATAATTTCACACCTCACTGAAGACAGTTCCCCCTCTTTCCGATTCAGCGCGGTGAAGATATTGAGCCATCGACACCAGAGCATTCTCGATTAATGACAAAACTTCCTAGCAAATTAATGATTAAGTGATGATCGGCTCAACACTCAGAGTCAGAATAAATCAAAAGAAGAAAACTCTTGTACGATACCTTAGGAACTTTTTCTATATCCCAGAGTGGCAAGTATTCTTCAACGTCATCTGTTACGATTGATAAAAGCGCAGCATTAACGGGATAGCTCGCAACAGGATACTTACCCTCACACTAAAACGTAAACAGTGAAGAATATGCAGATGTTGTAAGGATCAAGCCATACACAAACCTGGATCTTCAGGACACGCATTACCATATAATTTCCCAATGCATCGCACACAGACGGCATGCCCACACGTCAGATTTACTGGCGCCCGATGATGATCAAAAAGCTAGAACACCTACATAATAACCTATAAAGAAGCCACAAATGAACAACAAACACTCAACTGTATATACCAATAAACAGAGAATTACTGCACCAAGTGAGACCCTGACCAGCAAGTGCATGAATTATCGATTTAGAAAGAGGACCAACCAACAATATTAGTTTAAAAAATTGGGTGTATACACGGTATACAGGCAATAATGGCCAAGCGGAAATAGTTTGGTTGTCTTAATCCTTTACATTAGTGTCAAATCTGAAAAAGACATAGGCGTAGCTGTATCACAGAAAAAATTGAGTCAAAAACTTCAAATACGTGCTCTTACAAATGCAATAGAATGCGGATTCAAACCACAACTTCACCCGAACATGAGTCTATCACATTACCAGCTTTATTAGAAACAAAATCCTTACATTTTCTTGAATAATATAATATGACATCTATTCACATTCGTAAATTTTCTAAAATAACAGACAAAAACATAACAGGGCAAATAATGAGAAACAAGATCCATTAGCTAGCAAAACGAAGGCAACAATTCAACATTCAACAAGAACAATTATATCAAAGCCTCAGGTATATACACAAATCTATTTGATGTCATAAATACTTTGTTTCGTAATTAGCAAAGCACGAAAACTCATTCGACAGATTATTTGCATGGCACGGCTCGTATTCCAAGCGATGAAGGCCGAGTAATCGTTTCGCCTGAAATTGAAACTACGCAGTCCCTTGGAACGACTTAAGCGCAACTTTCCCACATGCGCAATATTATATTTCACAACAGAGTTTCACATGAAATGGCTTCTCCATTATAATAGAGTTTCTGGGAACTACCAGAGGAGTACAATGCTGAAGTTTGTTCAGACGTAATGAGCCGAGGACATGATGAGCTCAAGGTAAAATAGCAACTAGCGATAAAAAATACCCACTGCTACTTGATAAAATAAGTTACAAGAGTCGTGGAGGAGCCAGCGTTTAACTCTCGGAGGAAGGGAGGCGTAACAAAGTCAAGCGCAGAGGAGATTGATGCGACATTAAACAGCGGCAAGGATAGATTGGATAACTAATCTGACAAATGTCAGCCTTCTGATGTCTACACACACCCTTGATCCCATCTTAGCTCCTGTTCAATATGCCGCTTCACCCGGAAAACAACCGCTTCTCCTGTCAATTACTAATAACGATAATAAATCAGACAAGCAGATGTGTGAAGCAAAGAATACAAGAATGAGGTGCACTAAAAGACATATTCAAAAATTCCATGTTTATCCTGCCCCGAAAACACTATCGAGTAATAGAAAAAATTAGTTGAAACTCTCAAATTCTGTCAAGCCACACTTTGCACTTTTACAGTGCATTTATGGGTGTATACACAGTATACAGGCAATAACGGCCCAGCGGAAATAGTTTGGCTGTCTTCTAGCACACCAGTGGCGAAAAATTGTCTTGCATGTCTACTGTATCAAGTACCCACTAAACCGCCCAAATCCATCTTTATTTATATGAACTTGTCTCACACAGTGACTAAGTCTGCCTTTAACTTGATCCGATTATTAGTCTAGATACCATCGTCTTATATTTAAAAAAAATACTGTTTGGTACAACATAACCTGTGTGTAAGCTAGTGTCAAGATGGGTAGAAAAGGGATAATAAGCATAGTAATTTACAGACATGTCATACCCTGTCTTCCATGATTGTTCCCGTGCAGAGGAGAATCCTTGCACTTGGTTTTGCGAGAAGTCGGACGGTCTGCGCAGTTTTCAACAAGCATTCATCAGCAAGAAATGGGGGATCGGCAATCACAACATCGTATATTCCTTAAAAGTCAGGCTTACTATCCTGACGCTGGAAAGGCCATGACTAACACGGTCATGAATTACCTTTGAGCTCCTCAGGAATAGCAAGTGGATGTCGATAGTCATAGGGTATATATTCCGAAGGAAACTTCTTTCCGAAACGTGCATCATACTCAAATAAGGAGACGCTGATACTATCTGGATCATATTGCTGAAACAATCTTTGCAAAGAAGACAAACTACTTCGGAAAACGGAGTGAGAAGAAACCTCGATTTCCGAGAAGTACTGGATTAGTGTAGGACATGATATACACGCAATACGTCCTTTTCCTCCAACTGCATGAACTACCTCACGACACAGTTGTCGCGCAGTTTCAGGAGAGTACCAGAACTGACTGAGCTAAAAAGGACATGACCATCATTCCTTAAGAAAGAAGTCCCTAAACATAATCAGAGAAAATAGCGATTTTAAGAACATGCCTGCCAATCTTCTGTCACAACTTCCACACCATCAGCGATTTTCTGTTGTTCATCTTGAAACTGCCGTAATATTTCAAGTGTATCAGGTGGAAGCGTGGGAACATCATCATCGGAATCTGTCATAGATGACTGAAAGAGACTTCATCGTTCTCAGAGCTTCAATGAACAACTTCGAGCAACTTCCTTCAGTTTTGAAAACAGCGATTTGGCGAGACGCCGGAACCTCAGCTCCAGCTACCGTCTTCATCTCGCGTGGAAAACACACCGCCTTAATGGCAGCGCGCGCCGTGCCCCCCGCCCCCCCGCGCCGCCGCCGCGGCCCGCCTCCGCGCCGCCCCGCCCGCGCCCGCCGGCCGTGGCGCGGCGCCCGCGCCCGGGCGCTCGCGCCGCCCGCCCCCCGGCTGGCTCTGCCGGCCGCCGCCGGGGCGGCCCCGCCCGCGCCCGCCCTCCCGCGGCCCCGCGGCCCGACCTGCCTGGCCCCCGGCCCCGCCGCCGCCCGCCCGCGCCGCCCGGCGCCCCGCGCGCCCGCCCCCGTTGGAAAGGACAATCATCAACCGCAAAAATGAAGAAAAAGCAACTCATACAAAAGCACAGAGGTCATTCATGATTCTTCGACCATGTCAAACAGCACCTTACACTTCATTTCCTTCGACTCAAACGGATAGGACGAAGGATGCGTGGTGTACGAACATATAAAAATCATTTTCTCGACGGAAGAACAACAACATTCAACATGATGTTACGAAATGTGGCGCATCTGTGATTAAGTTAAATAACGAGCAGCTATGAATCCATCTCAATATTTTTCAGTAAATTCAAGAATGTGTAACCATATTCCCACCAATTTATAGAGCAATTGCCACAGAGCTTAGTGTGAAATAAAAAAAATTCTGAGCCCCAAAGACAGTTTGCTACCATGGTTAAAAGGCAGAAGTTCTTCGAGTCCCTAGAGGAAAATCCAGTGCTAACAAATAAGCTTTGTTTCACCAGCACTCGCGCGGCCGAAAATGATTGAGGCAGTCACTCCATAGTGTTGTGCTCCCAAAGCCGCTTCACAGTTCGCGACCTCGGGGATTGATAGTGCACGACAATGAAAAAGATATGAATTGAGCGGGAGTTTAGGATGCTGCGCTGACAGGATTAGATACGCAACTACTGAAATCGTATAACTTCGTATAATGTATGCTATAGGACAAAGTCCTTGCAACGCAATATCCCCTCCTACTTCACTGCTGTCCTGATATTCTATCGCCTTCTATCTTAATCCCCCTTGCGAACTATGACCGCGGTCTAATGCTAATGGTAAGGATCAGGAGAAAAGCGTCAATATAAATTCATAAACAATTCATTCACGAATTGAAAAGAAAAACCATATATAAATGGACAATAATTGAATAATGTCGTTTCGCTCCTTCCTCTGACGATAATATTTCGTCAATGCCCGTAAATCTGATTGGGCGTGTCACCGGAAATGACGTGGCGGCCACCGCACTTGATAGATGTTGTGTGGATAAAATACTCCGCCAGATATCAGCAAAGCGTGTTGGAAGCAGCTTATCTGCGCAACTTCTATCAAGTGCGGTGCCTGCCACGTCATTTCCGGTGACACGCCTAATCAGACTTCGAGATGTGGGCTGTAGCTGTAGAAAAGAGTTTTGACAACACATTCCAAGACCATTTTAAATAAAAACCGGCTGAATCAGCCTAGAATGGAGCGACAAGCGATCCCAAGCCAAGGGCGGATATTCTTTCTTAGATCTAACAAGGCGGTCTTTCAGGACATGGAGCGCTCTACAAAATGGTTTTTTAAATGTTGTAGAAGCTCATGTGAGGAATATAGAACAATGATCCATTTTTCCTGAATGCCCGAAACAGCGGGGAATAGTCCAAAGTTTGATGCACCGTGATGATAAATTTTTGCAATTTATGTTGGCGCCTCCATCGCCGCAAAACACGGCAATTGCATCTATTCTCGACGATGGCGCCATTTGGCGCAATGGAGGTCACCAACTATTGTATTACGAAAACTATTCATCACCGAGTATCGAATTTTGAGCCGTTTCTTAACCACTTTTTGACATTCCTGGGGATGTTCAGGAAAAGGACTACGGCTGTATTCCTCGCATGAGCCCCATACAACATGCACAAAACCGTTTCGAAAAAGCGCTCCATGTTTTGGAAGGGGGAGGGATATTGAGCAGTGGAAGAGCGCAAGGAAATGGAAAACGAAAGAGCTCTTTGAATTCATGTTTTCGGAAGCCCAGATCTTTTATTTTCCGGGCATACTTGTTTTTACACATGTATACAGATTACAAAAATTCACATCATCATGGCTGTTTTTGATGAGAAGATAGAGAAAAATTCAAAGAGATTTTGTTCCCCATAGCCTGCGGGAAAAGTTAAGATATGGCCCGTGGGGTTCTAGAAGCGAAAAAAAGAGCTCGCGCTGTAGAGAGCGGAGAAGTCGCCACCTGTCCTAGCGACCGACCACATCCGCGCTTATAGACTTTACCGATCCTTATAAAGAACAGGAAGCATTCCAAACGAGTGTGTTATCAAAACTCTACATCGGAAGCTTATCAGGCAAGATAGGGCATGTGGTGCAATGATTTGAAGACTACAAAAACATATCCTCTTGTTGAAATCGGGATTACTCCTCAGGCGATGAGGAGTCTAGGGTTTGCGAGCGTTTCCCTTTACCCGAAATTCCTGCCCTTCCTAGCTTGCTCCTAGAGGATTCTCTTGCGATAGCGCCCTCCTATTTTAGCGCTAGGTATATCCATCGCTATAGAGTTGCAGAGTACAATGGACAAGTGACCTCCTTAAACACTAATCCGTGAGATAGGGGAAGTGTAGCCAATTCAGGGGTGCGGTGGGAAAGCGAGACGAACCACCTGAAAACGCGAAAAGTTGGGATGTGCAAGCTTACAGCTTTCCGCTGAGAGAACGCGAACATGTCGCGCGCCACCATGTGGCTGTATCACTGCGAACAGGCTTCGAAATATTACCTCCCATAAAAGTGGAAATAAGATAAAACATGGTCGAAACCAGGATCTAGCAAACAAACACACGTGAAGGAGAAATCATTTAAACTAAAATTTTCTACGATATAATCACCAATAGAAAAGTCTTATTAGAAAGGACAACACATCAGGTACTGACGTTCGTGAAGTGCGTGCTGGATGACAGAGGAAGAACGAGGATGAAAAGGAATCATCATGAATGCCTATAACCATCAAATCTATCAGCCATCGCAACGTTGTTGAGACAGCCGCAACCGACCTCTCATCAAAATGAAAAACGTTGAACAGTGCCCTCATAAACAATATTACAGAATTTGTTAAAAGAGAACAGCAGTGGGTACAGAAGGGCTGCACTGATGCGCACATTATAACTAATCCACTTACTCAGGGCAACGAAGGCATCGGAGCCTATAACCACGATTTATCTCGCCAAACCACGACAGCCTATCAAAGTAGCATCAAGCGACAACAAAGTAGGCGAAAAGACTTGGGTGGATGAAGAGATGAGTGGAGGTGGAATTCTATCGCCAGGTTCAAGCATAGTTACATCTATCTGCTACAACCTAAATGAGTATGCACAAAAGAAAGAGAAATTACTGTAATTCTTGATTTGTTTCAACCTTAGACGCACCCTACCTCACAATCATCAGTGGCACGTAGGTATTACACGTGAACGAGAATATGAAATTGACTTTGATGAAAATGACATATCTAATGAATGCAATTTGACGCCTCCTATGATCTCACAGGCGACACTATCTAAAGGCCACCATTGCCTTCAGGAGCCACACAGCACGCCGTCAGCTTCTGCTCGGGAATGAAGGGCTTCGATAATATTTTGCGAACGTGCATAAGTGCCGATTGGGATTGCGAGTCACCTTCCTGAAAATAGCAAAATGTGATACAATTCGCCATTGAATGATTTTAGTTGAATGCTAACTTCAAATTTTGACATGCTGGTGGATGAAATCTGCTCCTTCGTCTGAAAAAAAAACTGCTGTATTGGGCATGAACTTTTCTTCAGGTTAACTTGAACAGTGGGCAACAAGCACACGCAATATTTTCAAAACAACAATGAGTAAAAGCAAACATGGTTACAGGCCAGCGATGCCAAACGCTATTAAGTGAGAACAATAATGAATACCTTCTTGCGATAAAACTATTACCACAAGCAATAATGAGCTGTTGGGTTATACAGCGTAGGCCGAGCCAAACGAACAACAAGCCGCGCCTTTTGTTCGCAGTCTTCGTTAATGTTTCGTCATATTCTATGTATTGCAGTGGTTCGCCTGACAATTCAAACGAGGTCATGTGTACATCATGAAGTTGAAACTGGGAAGGAGGTACAAATCTTAGGCAGGAGACACAATTTCGACAGGGACTCCAAAGGGGGAAGCCATTTATACTACGGCGTGCGCTCTGTGCAATTTGCGTTCAATGACGGTTTTACTTCACATCAAACTAATTAGTTCGTCTAATGTCGTAGACTAGGCCACTTGCAGCAAATAGGGAAACGGGTACTCCCTGGGGTGAGAAGTTGAAGAAGATTAGCTCTTAAAACTCGATATTGTGCATGCCAGATCCTGGTCTCAGTTCACCTGCCGACAACCTTATGCCCGAACTGTTGTAGAGAAGAAGAAAGTTTACCCACCAATAGCACGTCAAACTTTAAAATCATATATGCATTCCTTCTCTCCACCTTAACTTGAAAATAGGAGGAGATGTGATGGGTGTGAAATAAAAAAGAATGTGACCAACGTGCACTATGTGCCAATAGTGGAACAAAAACTTTTAACCAGTGATGTCGAGAATTCAAACCTGCACTGCTACTGCACTTTCTGGTGTGTATGGTGGTCTCACAACTACACGTTCGAGGACCGAGATATCTTCACCTCGCCAACGAACATCGTCGAGAGTTCGTCGGAGTTGAATGAATGCTCTCTGTCCATCCAACGTGACGTCCGTCTCCATCGCTTCCACACATCGTCGGTTTTCTGCTACGGCACTCCGGTCAGCTACCTAAATAAGATCTCACTTCTTCAAATTACAAGTCCTGCACATAGCGTTGAATAAATCCAGAAATTGATGGGAGAAACAGAAAGAAGCAAATGAATATAAAGCTTGCAGAAGAAGTCACAAGTACCGAGTAAAACGGCTTTTCGTGCATCAGTTCGGCCTCACTTAACTAGATTATTTTGCAAATTCTGAAGCTTTGCGTGTTTTAATGTTGCAGATAAAGATAAACTGTGACTGTATTTGAAAGCAATGGGTGGTACACGAGAGAAATGAAGGAAAACAAAGCATGAGCAACCGGCGCAGATTATAAGGGCAAAGCAGATCAAAACTGGGAACTGCAAAAAGAAATAGGCGAGATCGGTATGAGTTATTCCCACACTGTTACATTGAAAGCATCAAATTTATGCTCTAGAATTTGATGAAAAATACAAGTATTCAATGTAATGATATAGAAACGAAATAGATGCGCACAGAAACCTGTTGATTGCTCATCGAGCTGGATATTAGTGTGAGCAGAAAACGTACCAGGTCCAAGGAACTGACAGCCGCGCGCTCGAACAGCAGTCCATAAGTGTGTACTAAGGCTACCTGAGTTCTGTTGAATCAGCAGAAGCTAAAAAGGAAAAATTAGGTAGCAAGCATTTATAGATATATGCAATGATAAAAAGAGAAATGTCACGGTGTTAATTAACCCTCTTCAGGCTGGAGCAAATAAGTTCATAAAGACGACAATCAGAAAGAAGCCAAAGCATGGTAAAGACTATCTTGACCAGTAACGTTTTGACAAGGGTTTCTGAGAGGTGACGCCGAAGGTGATAGAGCAAAAAAAACGAGAGCCCTTCCTTCCCTTTTACGAAAGTAGTTCACAAGAACTATCTATCGTCTCAAAGTATTCAACATGGCTTTAACCACGACCAACTGTACGTTTGATCAAGAGCAAGTTAGAAGAAAAAGGGGAGGATGAGATGGCTATATAAAGTCAGATCACCTGAAGTATGCGAGAGATTTTTGATTTTGCCAAAAAAGAGAGAAATCAAGCAGCTTAAACTTTGATTTTAAAGATGCAGTAGCGTTTATAATATATGAAACGTTAAGAAATCGACACTCTAGTTCCTAAGTATTATTTTCAGTGATAGCCAATGTCAAACCTCTGTCATTATTCGTTCAGCTATCAACCTTGAGGTTTTCAACGCTCGCAAACGGCCTTCCTCTTCCACCAGCTGATACAGAGGAAGCGAATACTAGCTTTGCGTTGCATAGTTCGTGATAGAATCTGCAACAAAAAATGTTACACTAAAATTACCCGTCATTTCCGTGGAAGCGATTCCGCCTAATTAGGAATAATTTCACACCTCACTGAAGACAGTTCCCCCTCTTTCCGATTCAGCGCGGTGAAGATATTGAGCCATCGACACCAGAGCATTCTCGATTAATGACAAAACTTCCTAGCATATTAATGATTAAGTGATGATCGGCTCAACACTCAGAGTCAGAACAATAAATCAAAAGAAGAAAACTCTTGTACGATACCTTAGGAACTTTTCTATATCCCAGAGTGGCAAGTATTCTTCAACGTCATCTGTTACGATTGATAAAAGCGCAGCATTAACGGGATAGCTCGCAACAGGATACTTACCCTCACACTAAAAACGTAAACAGTGAAGAATATGCAGATGTTGTAAGGATCAAGCCATACACAAACCTGTCTTCAGGACACGCATTACCATATAATTTCCCAATGCATCGCACACAGACGACATGCCCACACGTCAGATTTACTGGCGCCCGATGATGATCAAAAAGCTAGAACACCTACATGAAACCTATAAGGCACCAAATGAACAAGAACTCACCTGGTTACATACAATACAACACAGGACATCTGACCAAGTGAGACCCTGACCAGCAGGTGCCATGAATTATCGAATTAGAAGAGGCCAACCAACAATATAGTTTAAAAAATTGGGTGTATACACGGTATACAGGCAATAATGGCCAAGCGGAAATAGTTTGGTTGTCTTAATCCTTTACATTAGTGTCAAATCTGAAAAAGACATAGGCGTAGCTGTATTACAGAAAAAATTGCGTAAAAAACTTCAAATACGTGCTCTTACAAATGCAATAGAATGCGGATTCAAACCACAACTTTCACCCAAACATGAGTCTATCACATTAACAGCTTTATTAGAAACAAAATCCTTACATTTCCTTGAATAATATAATAATATGACATCTATTCACATTCGTAAATTTTCTAAAATAACAGACAAAAACATAACAGGGCAAATAATGAGAAACAAGATCCATTAGCTAGCAAAACGAAGGCAACAATTCAACATTCAACAAGAACAATTATATCAAAGCCTCAGGTATATACACAAATCTATTTATGTCATAAATATTTTGTTTCGTAATTAGCAAAGCACGAAAACTCATTCGACAGATTATTTGCATGGCACGGCTCGTATTCCAAGCGATGAGACCGAGTAATCGTGTTTCGCCTGAAATTGAAATGATACGCAGTCCCTTGGAACGACTTAAGCGCAACTTTCCCACATGCGCAATATTATATTTCACAACAGAGTTTCACATGAAATGGCTTCTCCATTATAATAGAGTTTCTGGGAACTACCAGAGGAGTACAATGCTGAAGTTTGTTCAGACGTAATGAGCCGAGGACATGATGAGCTCAAGGTAAAATAGCAACTAGCGATAAAAATACCCACTGCTACTTGATAAAATAAGTTACAAGAGTCGTGGAGGAGCCAGCGTTTAACTCTCGGAGGAAGGGAGGCGTAACAAAGTCAAGCGCAGAGGAGATTGATGCGACATTAAACAGCGGCAAGGATAGATTGGATAACTAATCTGACAAATGTCAGCCTTCTGATGTCTACACACACCCTTTGATCCCATCTTCGCTCCTGTTCAATATGCCGCTTCACCCGGAAAACAACCGCTTCTCCTGTCAATTACTAATTGAACAATAACTAATCGGACAAGCAGATGTGTGAAGCAAAGAATAAAAGAAATGAGGTGCCTGAAAGCATACTCAAAGTTCCATGGTTTATACTGACCGCGAACATATCGAGTAATTAGAAAAATAGTTGAACTCGCATTCTTTAGCCAACTTTGCACTTATAACAGTGCATTTATGGGTGTATACACAGTATACAGGCAATAACGGCCCAGCGGAAATAGTTTGGCTGTCTTCTAGCACACCAGTGGCGAAAAATTGTCTTGCATGTCTACTGTATAGTACCACTAACCGACCAAATCCATCTTTATTTATATGAACTTGTCTCACACAGTGACTAAGTCTGCCTTTAACTGGATCCGATTATTGGTCTAGATACCATCGTCTTATATTTAAAAAAAATACTGTTTGGTACAACATAACCTGTGTGTAAGCTAGTGTCAAGATGGGTAGAAAAGGGATAATAAGCATAGTAATTTACAGACATGTCATACCCTGTCTTCCATGATTGTTCCCGTGCAGAGGAGAATCCTTGCACTTGGTTTTGCGAGAAGTCGGACGGTCTGCGCAGTTTTCAACAAGCATTCATCAGCAAGAAATGGGGGATCGGCAATCACAACATCGTATATTCCTTAAAAGTCAGGCTTACTATCCTGACGCTGGAAAGGCCATGACTAACACGGTCATGAATTACCTTTGAGCTCCTCAGGAATAGCAAGTGGATGTCGATAGTCATAGGGTATTATCGAAGGAATTTCTTTCGGAAAGTGCATCTCATACTCGAATAAGTGGACGCTGTACGTATCTGGATTCATACTGGCTTGAACATCTTTGCAAAGAAGACAAACTACTTCGGAAAACGGAGTGAGAAGAAACCTCGATTTCCGAGAAGTACTGGATTAGTGTAGGACATGATATACACGCAATACGTCCTTTCCTCCACGCATGAAACTAAACGCCTCCACACAGTGCGCGCAAGTTTCAGGAGAGTACCAGAACTGACTGAGCTTAAAAGGACATGACCATCATTCTTAAGAAAGAAGTCCCTAAACATAGAGAAAATAGCGATTTTAAGAACATGCCTGCCAATCTTCTGTCACAACTTCCACACCATCAGCGATTTTCTGTTGTTCATCTTGAAACTGCCGTAATATTTCAAGTGTATCAGGTGGAAGCGCGGGAACATCATCATCGGAATCTGCCATAGATGACTGAAAGAGACTTTATCGGTTCTCAGGTTCAATGAACAACTTCGAGCAACTTCTTCAGTTTTGAAAACAGCGATTTGGCAGAACCTCAGCTCCAGCTACCGTCTTCATCTCGCTTGGAAAACACACCGCCTTAATGGCACCGTTGGAAAAGGACATCATCACGCAAAAATGAAGAAAAAGCAACTCATACAAAAGCACAGGGGTCATCCATGATTCTTCGACCATGTCAATGAGGGGAAAGAGTGTTCATCAGTGGAGGGGTAGTAGCGGTGCTCTGTCTGGCAGGTAGAAACACAGAGGTATGCGAGGTCCTATGACGCAACCCTTTTTTGTCCCCCAGAGGATTGAGAGGATTGAATCAGAGAGGGGGATATATCCCCCTGGGGGAAGGATTGAATACCGCCCCTGTCACGGAAATGACAGTCGCACCACGCACTGATAGACGGTTCGGGTGGATAAAAATACTCCGCTTAGATATCGCAAAGCGTTGTGTGGAAGCGCGTTATGCTGCGAAATCGTCTCAAGCGCGGTGCTGCACTCATTTCGCAGGGTGACACGCCTTAATCAGATTGAGATATGGCTGTAGCGGTAGAAAAGAGCTTTGACAACACGCATTTCGAGACCATTTAAAATAAAAACCTGCTAAATCAGCCTAAAATAGAGCAAAAAAGCGATCCTAGGCTAAGGACCGGATATTCTTCCTTAAGTGTAACAAGGACGGTCTTTCAGGACACGGAGTGCTTTTCAAAATGGTTTTCTGAATGTTGTAGAGACTCATGTGAGGAACATAGAATAATGATCCATTTGTCCTGAACGCCCGAATGCCGAAACAGCGGGGAATGGTCCAAAGTTTGATGCTCCGTGATGATGAATTTTTGCAATTTATGTTGGCGCCTCCATCGCCGCAAAACACGGCAATTGCATCTATTCTCGACGATGGCACCATTTGGCGGCAATTTGGAGGCACCAAACTATATTACAAAAATTATTCATCACCGAGTATCGAAATTTGAGCCGTTTCTTAACCACTTTCTGACATTCCTGGGGATGTTCAGGAAAAGAATTACGGCTGTATTCCTCGCATGAGCCCATACAACATGCACAAAACCGTTTCGAAAAAGCGCTCCATGTTTTGGAAGGGGGAGGGATATTGAGCAGTGAAGAGCGCAAGGAAGTGGAACAACGAAAGAGCCCTTCGAATTCATGTTTTCGGAAAAACCCAGATTTTTATTTTCCGGGCATACTTGTTTCTTATACGAATATGTACAGATTACAAATATTCAGATCATTTCTTGATGAGAAGATAGAGAAAATTCAAAGAGATTTTGTTCCCCATAGCCGTGCGGGAAAAGTTAAGATATGGCCCGTGGGGTTCTAAAAGCGAAAAAAAGAGCTCGCGCTGTAGAGAGCGGAGAAGTCGCTACCTGTCCTAGCGGACCACATCGCGCTTATAGACTCTACCGATCCTCATTAGAAACAGGAAGCATTCAAACGAGTGTGTTATCAAAACTCTAATCGGTGCTATACAAGATACGGGATCACTGTGTGGCAATGATTTGAAACTACAAAAAACATCTCCTTTTGTTGCAATCGGGATTAATCCTCAGGCGATGAGGAGTCTCTAGAGTTTGCGAGCAATTTCCTTTTACCAGAAGTTCCTGCCCTTCCTAGCTTGGTCCTAGAGAATTCCCTTTAGCCCCCTCCTACTTTTTAGCGCTTAGGTCATATCAACGCTAAAGAGTTGCAGGTACAAGGACAAAGTGACTCCTTAACATAACCGATGACGAGATAGAGGGAATGTGCAGCCAATTCGGGGTGCGGTAGGGAAAGCGGGAGACGAAACCACTGAAAAACGCGAAAAAGATGGTGGGATGTGCAAGCTGGATCAGCTTCCCGCTGAGGAGAAGCGGGTGACATTCGCGCGCCACCATGTGGCTGTATCACTTTCGAAACAGGCAATTCGAAATAATTACCTCCCATAAAAGTGGAAATAAGATAAAACATGGTCGAAACCAGGATCTAGCAAACAAACACACGTGAAGGAGAAATCATTTAAACTAAAATTTTCTACGATAATCACCAATAGAAAAGTCTTATTAGAAAGGACAACACATCAGGTACTGACGTTCGTGAAGTGCGTGCTGGATGACAGAGGAAGAATGAGGATGAAAAGGAATCATCATGAATGCCTATAACCATCAAATCTATCAGCCATCGCAACGTTGTTGAGACAGCCGCAACCGACCTCTCATCAAAATGAAAAACGTTGAACAGTGCCCTCATAAACAATATTACAGAATTTGTTAAAAGCACAAGCAAAGTGAGGGTACAGGAAGCGGCTGCAGATGGCGCACATTTATAACTAATCACTACTCAGGGCCCAAAGAACGCATCGGAGCCTATAACCACGATTTATCTCGCCAAACCACGACAGCCTATCAAAGTAGCATCAAGCGACAACAAAGTAGGCGAAAAGACTTGGGTGGATGAAGAGATGAGTGGAGGTGGAATTCTATCGCCAGGTTCAAGCATAGTTACATCTATCTGCTACAACCTAAATGAGTATGCACAAAAGAAAGAGAAATTACTATAATTCTTGATTTGTTTCAACCTTAGACGCACCCTACCTCACAATCATCAGTGGCACGTAGGTATTACACGTGAACGAGAATATGAAATTGACTTTGATGAAAATGACATATCTAATGAATGCAATTTGACGCCTCCTATGATCTCACAGGCGACACTATCTAAAGGCCACCATTGCCTTCAGGAGCCAC
>MU870164.1:0-15595 GCA_036418205.1 Ostertagia ostertagi | reverse complement strand
AACCGTTGGAATACGCAAAATAACCAAAAAAGTTAAGCAGAACGAGTCTCCAGAGTAAAACAGCCATGAAAGTGTGGAGCGCTCGCAGCATACGGTTGTCAAATAGGTGCTAACTTAGTTGGGGGGGGGGCACGCGGCGGCGCGGCAGTCTGCTCGCCTGGCATGTTCGGAAATCCGTGGGCCAGGGGAGAGTGTAGGCAGTCTAGGGGGTGGGGGCAGTCACTTGACATGCGTGAAAAGCTGGAATGTTCGAGTTTACACTGTCTCGCTCGAGAGAGCCCAGGTGAGCAGACTGCCGCGCCGCCGCGTGGCCCCCCCCCAACTAAGTTAGCACCCAAAAGTATTTATGCTATACAATGTTGTTTCAAATTTGCCACAAAAACATATATGGATTCAGATGTGCAATTTGAGCAAACTTGTCTTGCGAATGAATAATTTATCAAGAAGATTATGAAATTCGTATCTAAAAACATTAGGGGTAGTCCTCCATCGGAGAAAATTCCTCCACGTGGCAGAAAGTGTCGGGCAAGGTCGAGCGACATTTTACCGCCAACGTATTTGAGAAAACACGTAAGACCGCCGTCACACTCGGCGACGGACAAGCGATATAGCGAACGCGATCGCCCTATCGCTCAACCGTCGCCGGGTGTGACGGCGGTCTAGGCGATGTATAAAGAACAAAAACGAAGAAAAAGGACCGAAAGAGGAACAACGTTCAATTTATGTGCGAAATAAAGTCTGCGCTCGACCTTCTTTACAGAGGCATAGAGATCAGAAACAAAGTTAAGTTTGCTACAGTGCACAAAACTGGAAAGTGAGTGCGGTAACAGTCTCCCAAAAGCGCTTCTACCTGAATAAAGAAGGAACCTTTCTTCAGTTGTTGAATTCGAGAACACTTACAACCGAATTATGTCGATATTTCTCTCTATAACAAAAAATAAAACACCAAGTAAAAACGATATTAAAGATTACCTTGAGTGCCGGATCGAAGCAGACCACCTGAGCCTGAAGTGATGCACCGAGAGCGGTCTTGAAGTGCACGGTTGAGCCAGGAGGAAACGCGCCCTCCCCGCCGAGAGACACCATCTTCCCGGCTTCTCCCTCCTCTTGGGTCAACTCCAACGCCGACGGCGGATGTTGTTGAGCCGCTACAGGAGCTGCAAAAGACAGGAAGTAGCAGCATCAGGAATTGAGGGTTGCTCATTGATGCACGATCATCTTATGAAATAGAGGCATGAAATTTCAATCAAGCTTTGGAAAGTTGCACCGCAAAGTCTGAGATTTAAAATTAAAAGCTTGATTATTGAAAGACTTGAGTTTTTGAAATTGGTTCAAGCAACTCGCAATCAGTATCTGTAACACAATGGTAGACCACCGATGAAAGAATTTAGCTTCTCGCGTATTTATGTGAACCACTTGTGAAGATCACATAAGGAGGTAGGACAACGACGCTGAACCAGTGCCATCCGTTGGTTTGTAGCGACCAACGAAAAAGTCGTATCTGCGATTTCTTTAAGAGACGGTCGTATATGGAGCTTGAAAGAGTTGTTGATTGGAGAGAAACTGGAAATGTACAGATATTAAAAAATGTTCACCTTTTGTATGAGGCACTCTCGAAGGGGTTGTATCTAACTAATTCTTACATCGTCACGATCTGATCCTTCTCAGAACCCTCAGACCGCGGTTACAGTTTAGCCGGACCAACCACACAACCGAGAGTAGAGTAACCCATCGATCGCTACTCATTCAACTCTTCAAGACTAGTTGGCTCTTGCACACGAAAATGAAAGGTACTGGTGCGAAATGGGCCGGCAATGTAGAAAAAAGAAGAAGGATCAGCCGGTTACGACCTTGTTCTCCTTCGAAATAAGGTTGTGTTAAACAAGTGAGAGATTGAGGCACTGAGGAGAGTATTTGAGGCGGGGAGAACACAGCATGAGAGACAGAGAGAATAGCCTGCTAGATGGAGGAAACTGAAGCTGCTGAAGCTGTCTTTGTGAGGGTCGACCGCCCTTGTCAAGCTAATTCCGTGCGCGGGCACGCCACATCTGAGATTCTCTGGGGATCTGTCTTACAACAAAGGGAATCGCACCTGACTCCTGCCTGGGTTGTGTTTTTTAGCAATTACAAGATGTACCTCCTGAGAGTCTTAAGTGTTCGTATGCATAAACTAAATAGCCTTGGGAGCGTAGATTATTCATTTGAAAGCACTGATGTTTAAGGTCGAGTAATTGTTCATATGCGAAATCTTGCAAACTTCAGGCCTACCACCCTGAAAAGCCACTACCGACAAAGGGGGAGTGGATGGCACAGTATGCTAGTCCCTGGAGGCACGGAATATTTCCCTTTTCATACAAACAAATGCCACCCTTCGACTTGTTAAGCTAAACGAGTATTGAAGCGCTTGAGGCGCATGTCTCAAGGCACGGTTGTCGATGCATCCGCGACTTCGTTTATAAGAGCTTCGCGCGATTCGCATGACGAGTCACAGAAATCACAATTGCTCGATCAATACTGCGAGGTGCTCTTCAATCCCGCAGATATTTCTGCTTGATGGTACATGGACGAATGATGACTGTTCCATGATCCTACTTGTATCATATTCAGTGTTTCAAATGTTCAAATGGGATCGGCACTTGGCCCGTATATGTCTGCTACTGACGACCGAACACCCCGCGAAACTGGACGGATCGCTGGAACGTGAACAGCCTCACCGGCGGCGAAATTCACTGTCCGCCGACCTCCTACTGTTTTAGAATGCCGTGGCGAACTACAGAGCTTTAACAAACCTTGATCAGCACTCGGTTGGCTGCTTTCCCTAACTCTCTTGCCATGAAGGAAAAGAGATAATGTAGTCGGCGCAAGTCAATTCTTTCGGGGATGCGCCACGTACACTGCTTCCATCCATTCTACTTTCATGGCATCGGACATTGGCACAGAGGTAAGATGAGGGTGATGAAATACATGGAATGATTGTGGCATTCGACCGCGATTTTAGCGAAATGAAAGCCGGAGTCAAATGTATGAGCTGGGTGTCGCTCAGCAAGGCCCCGTTGCCACGGTGTGCACATTTCTTGATTGGAAGGTCCATCCAGTTAGCTAGGCCAGCAATGTTTAAGTCAGTGTTTTCTTGATCCATACGAGTTTAAAACTAATCAACCAACCCTGGAGAGATGCAAGAATTGTTTGGAAGGAAAAAAAGAGAACGATTTAGCAGTGAAAAAATGGGTATATAGTAGGCGGTCAAGTGTGAAAGCTTCATGGCATAAAAAAAAATTTCATCGGTTGTAAATTCTATCTATCTGCCAATGTTTCACTAGCTTTCATTTGCTTGGTGTATTAGTTTGAAAGTCAAAATTCAAAAGTTGATACATTGGCGGAACAGAAAAATATTCAAGCTTATGCTTAACACTTCAGTTCCGATGTGTTGTTCACCTCATTCTATGGGTTAGTTATTTGCTATTGCTACCCTACAATACAAGAGTTGAGTCAGAAAATTCGAAATGTGTCGGAACATCAAAACTGATAAAAACCCATGCTATGTTGGTGGCAGGAAAACGAAGCTTAAAAAAAGGTCGCAGCGAATTGCACACACTAGAAGATGAATAAGCCGTCCTTATTCAGCCAAAACATCCTGTGGTTTGTCTTTCGGTAAATATTTTTCTTGAAACTGGATCATCGCAGAGAAATCCAAAGCTTAGGAGCCGAACCGTGACTTTTCACATGCGAATACCGAAAGTGAAACAGAGAAGAGCCGGATGCTCCACTCATAAACTTCGTAAGACCAGGATTGGAAACAATGTCACTTCCTCGCATTTTAGAAAGTTTCGTTAAATGCTGATGGGAATCAAGAAATTGAAGGAATTGGAATTTCGAAATGAGGCAAGGACAAACTGAACAAAACGATAAGAAATGAATCAGTATTTCAAAGAAAAGTTTTGCATTGGAAAAAAACCGAAAGCGATTCAGCGACGCCGTGCAAGGACGGTTCGTCTGTGGTCGACTCGTTGCCGTGGAGCGCACATTCGCTTGACGTGAGTGCTCTTATTTGGGAAGCTGTCAGTGCTGGATAACATCGATCTTAATTGTATCTCTTGGTGACTATCCTCATCTTCACGACAATTGCCTTCCATCAGTTCAAGATGCTCTATAACGGAACTAGGTTGCTTAGTCACACAAAGTCACCAAACTGCACACACTGGTGAATCTTTGTGGAGTAGAAACACAACTAGGCTTAGAGATTTCTCTCCAAAAATCATAGACAGGTTTGTTTTGGTGCAATACAAGTAGGGTGGGCACGCCGGTTCTTTTTGTACAAAATGTGTGTAATTTGTCCTTTTTGTGTGTTACTTTTTTGATTTTTTGTGGTTCTTTTGTGTGTATTTTTGGACTTGCTAACCCGATATCTTACTGTCACGAAAAATTCATGTTGAACTCTGTGAGCATGGGTGTGTGGAGCCAATGTAGGGGGTGCGTGTGGGGTGGGGGTGAGTGGCAGCAAGGTGGACATTGCCGTGAAAGCTGAGCTTCCACCCCCCACTGGATAGCACCTTGTATCTCTTCTTGGTCAAAACTTCCAAAGGTACATTGGCGGAAACAGAAAAATATTCAAGCTTATGCTTAACACTTCAGTTCCGATGTGTTGTTCACCTCATTCTATGGGTTAGTTATTTGCTATTGCTACCCTACAATACAAGAGTTGAGTCAGAAAATTCGAAATGTGTCGGAACATCAAAACTGATAAAACCCATGCTATGTTGGTGGCAGAAAACGGAGCTTAAAAAAAGGTCGCAGCGGATTTGCACCACTCATAGAGATGATAACGCGTCCTTATTCAGCCAAAACATCCTGTGGTTTGCTTTCGGTAAATATTTTCTTGAAACTGGAACATCGTCTAGAAATCCAAAGCTTAGAAGCCGAACGATGACTTTTCACATGCGAATACCGAAAGTGAAACAGAGAAGAGCCGGATGCTCCACTCATAAACTTCGTAAGCAGAATTGGAAACAACTGACACTAACACTTCCTCGCATTTTAAAAGTTTCGTTAAATGCTGATGGGAATCAAGAAATTGAAGGAATTGGAATTTCGAAATGAGGCAAGGACAAACTGAACAAAACGATAAGAAATGAATCAGTATTTCAAAGAAAAGTTTTGCATTGGAAAAAAACCGAAAGCGATTCAGCGACGCCGTGCAAGGACGGTTCGTCTGTGGTCGACTCGTTGCCGTGGAGCGCACATTCGCTTGACGTGAGTGCTCTTATTTGGGAAGCTGTCAGTGCTGGATAACATCGATCTTAATTGTATCTCTTGGTGACTATCCTCATCTTCACGACAATTGCCTTCCATCAGTTGAAGATGCTCTACAACGGAACTAGTTTGCTTAGTCACACAAAGTCACCAAACTGCACACACTAGTGAATCTTGTGGAGTAGAAACAAAACCTAAGATTTCTCTCCAAAAATCATAGACAGGCTTGTTTTTTTGTCACCGCCATTTGAGCTTTACAAGATGAACCTTAAGAGCTGGGCTTTTGATTGTTTTAAAATTTCATGTGTAGCTCTGTGCCAAAGCCAAATCGTACTGGATCCATGCGACTACTTTGTCTTACTACGCTTCTGTTTCGTTCTTTCTCTGAATATCCATTGAGAATAACAATGAAGGAGCTTTTCTAAACTGACAGCTCTGTTTCGTCCTACGACGCTCCAAATTACACAAGCAATACCGCGCCTCTAGTCGGTCTCAGGATTTCTGTCAACTGTGAGGCTAGGCAACTCAGCGTTTAAATGTTCTGGGGACTCTCACACACGCGCACTATTACAGGATCTCTGGTTCCTTTATTTCCTTCAAAAGGGTCAGTCCTAGTAATACAAAAGGCTAACGCTTTTTCCATCTACACTCTCACCCTTGGTTGCACGGACCAGTCCTGAAACCCGCATTCGCTTGTGCTCGACCTGACTTTACGTCATGGTAAACGAACTTAAACGAGGGAGTTACTGTCTTATAGTCGAAATTCACTGCCTTAAAGATGCTACTGTCACGGGGGTTATTAAAGGAATCTTCCGCGGAAAAAGCTCCGCCTCCATTACCACAGAAAAACGATACCCCTTAGGCCCCTAGCCTCATGAGCATAGCAAAAAGAACGGAACATAAGCGTTAGTTTCGATAATACTAATCCTACACACAAGACAAAATGATCACTCTTTCCGTGGAAGATTCCTTTAAGGTATCGTTTTCTGTGGTAATGAGGGCGGAGCTTTTTCCGTGGAGGATCCCTTTAGGGTTTGCACTTGTCGTATGTCAAGCCCTGCCATAGTAAAGGTTACCTTGACCATTTCCCTAGTGGTGCCAGCGATTTTTTCCTTACACCATAATATCGCCGTTTCTGAGCCTTCATTTGTACGGGTTTTTTGTCTTTGGAGAAGTCTTCAGGTCTTGATGAATTGGTGCTCGAACCTCAATGGAATTGCTGCTTCTTCAACTTGAAAATCATCGACAGGTGTCAGTGGGGCGAAAAAGGAGAACTTCAAAATCATTGTTGGCATTC
Source organism: Ostertagia ostertagi (assembly GCA_036418205.1). Taxonomy (NCBI): domain Eukaryota; kingdom Metazoa; phylum Nematoda; class Chromadorea; order Rhabditida; family Trichostrongylidae; genus Ostertagia; species Ostertagia ostertagi. Next base: position 9,048 of record MU870164.1, on the reverse strand, counting down.
AACTTGAAGGGACCCTGTACTTTTTGATACCCTTAGACCCTTGAAGAGCATTTGAAAAGGTCACCATAGACGTGCTCAGCAGCACAACCAATTGATTTAATCATGCCATGCTTCGCAGCGAGTATTAATCGCAAACTACTGCGTTATCATGCCTAAATACTCGCGTTCTCGTCCTAAATATCGCTTCTTAACGCACACTCCTTCTCCGTGCGTGTTATCGGTTGAAGGCACGCCCCAGGATTCGACATGCTTACCTGTTCCATCCCTGTTGGTAGAGATAGGCGGAGAAGGGTTGATGTTGCCCTCTTTTGTGGTTCAAAAAAGACACAGTCGGAGAAGTAGTCTCGATCCGCAGTCCACACCTTCGTCCGCAGGCCCCGCCTTTCGCGGTCGGCTACCACAGACAGCGAGAAAAGCGCGGCGCAGTTGCGGCAGCGGTTGCATTGCAGTTCAATGTCATTGGCACTGGAGCAACTGCAGTTGGGTTCGCGAAACTCGTCCGACACGTCCCTTCTCCATCCCAAAATGGAATACGGCTGAACAGGGTATAAAGCTTAAAGGATAAAGCTTTTGCCGTTGAATCAATCCCTTTTTGGATGCGGCACGCATTCTACTTCCATTTGGTAAACATTGCGTATGCGGGTTGAAAGTCGCCAGATGTGTCCGGAGTGCGTAATTAACAATTGACGTTGCAGAGGCGGCCAACCGATGCGGAGCAAGTGTGCATTTTTAGTTTGAATTCCTCGGGCAGACAAGTCTGGATATTTTACAGATTAAACTCCCGAGGCGTTGGTCGATGAGGGTGGATTGTTATAGGCTTGGTGATAAACTGGTTACCGACGGTTCTCTCATCGAGTCCCTAGGCGTTTAGGGGGAGTCAATCGCTCTCGGGCGTTCGCAGTTTTCGCCAACTCGGTACGTGTTGACTGAGAAATCGACCGCGACGTGCTGGTGATGGGTCGGTGAGAAGTACTCCACGCTCGAGTCCCGGGCGAAGTGTGAATGATGTTCGGTGCCTGGTTCTCGTGGTGGTGAGATTGCTCGAGAGGAGAAAGTGTGTACAGGTTACGGATCGCGAGATCAGAATTCGCAACGTTGTTCCGCGCTGCCGGTATATGACAAAGTATAACTGCGTTTACGGCATGGAGGGCGGGGATAGGGGGTTGACTCTGCCCAGCGTTTGATCCCGGACCGCGTTGCGTGGTGAGCATGCCATTGCACTACACCACACTTCCGCCCGAAACAGCGTATGCTCGTCCTTATTGGGGGCGAAATCACTTTCTTGCTTTCTTTTTCCTTTCCGGATCACTCCCACCTCCAGCGCTTCATTCTTAACGCTCTTCCACAGATATTTCATCCCCGGGCTTGCCTTTAGCGGCAGGTGGTACAACAGATTGTTCGCTCGCTGAAAAAGCAACTAGAGCTGCTAAAAGTTGCGGCGGAGAAGAAAAAACGAAGCGAAGCGGCCTGAAACCCGCGAACTGGTTTTCACCGCTGCTGATGTCATCGCAGTGAACGCTATGTTTTGGCTCTCTGCTAAAAAGGGATAGAGTACGACAGCTAGGGATAAACAGCTGCGGCTGCAAACTTGAGAGCAGGGAGAGGCACGAAAGCATTTAGAGGGAGCAGTTAAGCCTTAAAACGTCGCTACGGGGACTCCCTTCGCCACAATGGCTCACCAGTTCCCAAAGGACTCATTTTCTTTGTATTAGGTTGCCCAATCGTTAATGATTTCATTGCTGTAGAAATTCATAGAAATAATGTTGAAGGCGTGAAACATGTTTTGCGAAGTAGCACCCACATTATCCTACCTGAGCAATTAGTCAGCCCATTTACACGCTGCCTTCCGTGGCTATTACTTCAATTTTTCTGGAAGCTTATTTTTGAGCTTCCTCCTTCATCACTTACCGTTTAGAATCCTTCAGAAGTCATGCAACATAGAAGATCAACCAGCAGATAGGAGAAGACAGGTTCAAGTCACGGTTTATGGTGGTCACTCTTTTACAGATTGCTTTTATTCGAAGATGCCCACACTCCAACCGCCCCGTGACTGGCAATTTCGCTGCTCTACAGCACTTCACTGGAAATGGATCTGGACAGACTGGCCTCTATTTGCCACAGCGCTTCCAATGTATAAAAATGAGAGTACTGAAATCTCCATAGAGTCGTAAACTTGTAGAAATATGTACATAGTTTGCATCTTACATGCTGAGCCCAAACTTAAAGGACGAATTCACGATGAAAAAGCAACCCATTTCAAATTAACCTAGGGATGGTGAGTGGTACACGAAAGAAGGAAGAACCATGAGAAACGGCCCAGAACCCGAGAAATGGACCCCTTCCTTGCCCGTTGATTTGAGCATTGATGCGACTCTCATCGCTGTGCCCTCTTCAACACTACGCTCTCTCAGCTATCTAATCACTCGCCACGTATTGAACTACGGCGAGTGATCAGATGATCGGTGGGCGGAGATCGCCGGACCCGCCAGCTTTGAGGCATGATAGGTCGCCGAGGTCAAATTTTTCCATGCGAATTGCGCGTCAGTTCGCACCCTCAGGAGGTCCGTGGGTCCCTCAACTAGGTCAGTTTCCCTTTCTTCGACCTTCATTCTAATCGTGAATTCCTCCTTTCAAACACAATCTGCCATCGTCATGTTCGTTATAGATTTTCTTTAATTTCTTCCAACACAGTCATCGGCGATATGGACTGCGTGCTAATAAACCCGCATGCAGCAATAACTTAGCTTGGAAGGTTCGGGAGCTCGGGAGCAAAAGCCAAACCTCCTTCATGTTTGAATCTTCCGAGATGTTTGTGGAACGCGAGAGGTGCTTTTTTCGGGAATAAGTTTTACGCAAGTGAAGTGACCTCAAAATTGGCATCTGAACTTTTTTCAATGAGAATCTCGTGGAATTCCTAAGGAAGGATAGCGTCCTGTCCTTCATGCGTAGCCAACATTCTGCAGGTGAAGGCGCATGTTCGGATGAGCAAGCACTTCAGACAAGTGACAAAAGAATTCAAATGGGAAAATAGCAGAGTGATTTACTATTATGGGACAAATTAATAGTGTGCACATTCCCGCTTTCTCAGCATCCAATTTACCGTAATATCTGCCTTCATGATTTGGTTTTGGTCCTGCAACTAGGAAAAAAGCAGAAAATTGTGTGCGTTTTGGTAAACAATTCGAAAAACCCGAAAAAAATTACGCGTTCAAATTGCCGCTGAACATTGGTTACAAATTTAGGCGACGGGGACGATTCCACTTAACCTTCGGAGTGCACAATACTATCATTTCTTTATAGTGCAACCTTTTCTAACTTTATTACTCCTTTCTCCTTCACCGTTGTTGTTGCGTCGTTGACATTTTTGAAGAAGGATGGGTTTTGTTTAATTTATTATTGGGTTGATGCATAATTATTGCGGATTTTTTCAACAAATTTTATTCAGCGAAAACGAAAAAATATTTAACAAAAACATGTTTAAATGATTATTCCGGAGCGTAGTCACCATCCTTCAAGAATGCTTCCCATTTGCTTGGTCGATTCCACGGGTGAAGAAGTCACGATTCTTGGAGACGATCCACGCTCTAACATCGGCCACCAAGTCATCCAGCTCGTCGTAAATTTTGTTCGTTTGCCAGTTTTTCAACGACTGATTGAAGTGGTAGTCTGTAGGAGCTTCGGTCGGTAAATATGGCGTTTTGAACCTCTTGAACCATCTTTCAACTTGGCTTTTGCTGATTGTTCCCTCGCCGAAAAGTTCGTTGAGATCGCGAAATGACTCTGCCGCCTTCCAACCTTTCTCGAAGTGGTAGAGCATATGGCGAATATGAAGATGATTTTCGATAAGCATTTCTGTTAATGAAAGAGAGAAGAATATTTCCATGAAAAATAATAACAAAACACCAATCTTATTGAAAAAAAAGAAGGCGCAAAAAAATCCGCAATAATTATGCATCAACCCAATAGTTTCGCTAGGAAGGAGATATCGTGGCTTATGATATAATGTACATAAGATGAAAGTTTGGAGACTAAAAAAGTGCTCATACGCGGTTAACATTATTTTGGCCCATCCTGCGTGCACAGGTACCTACTGTATAAATACTTCGCCTACTTGTTCATAGAACAACACCCAACCCTCCCCTTCAGAGAAAAAAACAAACCGATCCCCTCTCGTCTCCAACAAACTAGACCACCCCCTTCATGGACTTCCACTTTTGCATTCTCCCGCAGAGATTCTTGAAAAGGAAAGCTGTGTCTTGTGAACATATGATACAACTCGAAATTTGCGGACGGACAGTTGATACTTGGGGCAAGTTATTGGCAACCATTTTTCGATTTCCCTCTTTTCAATTATTTCCCTCTTCCTTTTCAAATATTTCCCTCTTCTGAATGTTTTGAAGCGATCTTTTTAGAACCCCTCCACTTTAGGCGTCTGTCTATCGTTGCCTACTTTCAAAAAGTTTAGCTTTCTCACGACCCCCCCCCCCCCTCATGATAATTCGTCTTCATCATGACCCCCTCCTTTCAAAGCATTTTACCCCAAAGAGTTACCGTTCGATGGGTGACACGACGCGCTGAACCACCATAATGTTTCTCCGTCCCACCTCATCAGTCATTCCCACTTCTTACAAAACGAAACAAGTACGACCCCCCCTCTACAACCAAATACGACGCCCCGCTACTTGTAGCAACCATTAGGTTGACCGTGCCTCCACTCGCACTATGTGCGTCTATATTCTATGACATTATCTGGCAAACGTTCATTGTCGCGGCTTCTTGTTTGATCTATGGCGGCGGTTTTTTTGCCATTGGCATCTGAACTCCATTTTCGAATGGTTGAAATCGATATAGACAGTGGGGGTGCGATGGAGTCTCGATCGCTGTCTGATTGAGTTCCACAGAAAGATTGACTGACTGGTCAGCGTCCTGCGGCAACACGGCTTCTCCTTCCATCCCAGTCCACCTCGATCCTTCCTCTCCCAACACTATTAGGATCTTTACAAGGTGTTTGATGCCTAGTTTGGTGTGCCATCTCTTTGAGATTCACCAATACCCATTAACGCCGCACAATCCCACAAAATTACGTCGATGCGCGGTTGAGAGCGGGAGAGGGTATATGTAATTGCCAAATTTTTGCTACCTGGAGGCCCTATTTTTCCACACTTGATATTTACGAATATTCAACTTACCCGAGTACCCCGGGACAACCCTAAACGACCTCTCCTCGCAAGCAAGGCAAATGCGACCCGCTGCGGGGGGGGGGGGCGGGCCTGTTCGAGAAACCTCCTCAAGCTGTAGTCCCCCATTTTGTAAAATTGCGCTATGGACAAATGCGCGATTTCGGCGACCGTCCCCTCTCTCCATCGTGTTTAGGCTCACGTGCGCATACAATTAGCAAGGACACATCGTCCTCATAGAAACTTCTATCTCTTTACAACTCACGGCCAGATAACTAACCAATAGATTTAAAAGCATCGGATGACCTGTGCACGTTTGGATTCTTTGGTATCGAGTGGCGACCAGCGCGGCCGCAATCATCAATGCGAAAACCTACAACGGCTTCAGGAGCAGGGTCAACCGTCACGTTCGAACATTTTCGGGATTTTTGCGACCCCCTAGCTCTCGAGGGGGTCCAGTTGCGACCCCCTGTTTTTGTTAATAAGAGTGCTAGACATGAATCCGTTGCGCCAGAAAGCGTCTGCGCCGCCGCCGCAGACAGCGTCTGCGTTGCGGCGTCAGCCTTGGAGCGCGGCAGGTATCACCCGGGCGCTGGAAAACGGGACGCGGCGAAGAAAAAATTTTAGAGGGGAATAACTTTCTTGGGACGTACTTTTTTTGACTTGTTGAGGTAGATTTTGATTGTGCCTGAGGTGCGCTTTCAGAAAACTACAAGGATTGCCTAACTCTCCGGAAAGTACTTCTGTTAGAAGTGGAAAACCCAAAATTCTAAGAAGGCGCACCTTCAACTTTGAAGGCCCATAAAATCTTTCGTATGCGACATTTTGGAAATCTGTAAAAAGTTTCAGAAACTTCAAATATTTCTCTATCCAAAACAGTATAAAAAGTTTAGTGATTGACCCCTTTTCAAAAAATTGTCCCGTTCGAACATTTTCCGTGCAAAAGCGAGTTTTTGGGCTTTCAGCGGCCATAACTCACTTCATTTTCATTTCTGTGATGCACTTTTTTCATATGGTGAAAGTACAGGATTTCTCTTCTAACAAGCACCAAACCGTTTTTCAAAATTATATTATTAGTCGGATTAATTCACGCGCGTTCGAAATTTCAGCGGTTTTAGGGAAACTTTTTGGGGTTGAATGCAGTTTTTGGGCTTTCAGCGCCATAACTACTTTATTTTTCCACTTCTGAGATGCACTTTTTTTATGGGGTGAAAGTACAGGATTTGCTCTTTCTGACAAGCACTAAACCATTTTTCAAAGTTATTTATTTTTCGAGAAAATCACACGTTCGAACATTTTTTCCCATGGGTTTTTGAGCAGCACATGCGAGTTTTTGAGATTTCAGCAATGATAACTTCCTTCAAAGAGCTTGTTGGAGAGGATAAAGACATTTTGAAGACTACGATTTCCGCTTCTTTAAGTTTCACAGTACATTGGAAGAAGCGTCCCCAAAAAATAGGTCTCCAAAGAACTTTGTTTTCAGCCCCGAGAAGTCAAACCTTTCATAGGGATGCATCCAACTGTTCTTTATTCCTCAAGAAAACACCTGTAATTTGCCTAAAACTGTCTCTCTGTGCATAATTAATCGAATCTAATGCGGTCTGCACAAACAATTCTTGCCCTCGGATACGCCACGCACGCGCCTGTGGCTGGCAGTCCTCGAAATTGCGACCCCCTTCCGACCAAAATGCGACCCCTTCGTTCGAACAGTTCGAACGGGACGGTTGACCTGCTCCGGAGACTATGAAGTGAACACAAGGAGGCGCCAATGATAAAGCATAAGAAAAAAAAATATTACTCTGTGCTAGCGGTACAACATTTTTGCCGCGATTTTCAATGGCCGATGTCAATCGCAGCGATCGTTCGGCGCATTGAATTTGACCGTTTCGCTCCAATCGCAGAGTCGACATCGGCCAACAAAATCGCTATGCTATTTGCAATGTTGCCATGCGAGTAAAAAGTTGAGAAAAATGTTGCACGTCTGTAATATCTTAACTGGAGAATGCTAACGAATGGACATTGCCCCGCGCACACCTCCTCCTCAATAAAAGACATTTTGTCTCTATATTTAATAGATTTAACCACAGTTTACTATAGTTCAAACGAATGCTGTAGTATATGGGTAACCTAAGTCAGTTTTACTGTATCATCCAAGTTTAGATAACTTGTGAGTAATATCTCGGATTGAGATGGGGCCGCGTGCAGGTTGTAAAAGTGCATGCAGGTGCAGACTTGTATCCCTAGGTGTAACCTTAGGTACTTGAGATTCTCTCTTATGGTCGTAAACCTAAGCCACGCCCCATCTACTGTCGATCCGTCTTCTGATCGAGCTGATCAGTCAGTCTGGAGTTTTGCCGAGCTCACGGGATGTGAGCAGATCGGTCTCTCTCGGAATACGAGAGGGGAGTTTCCCGAGGTCGTTGCGGACGACTAGGTGATTAACTCTACGTGCTAGAGGGCTCCCCCTGACTCCGAAGCGTCGCCCGATGCGAGCTTCGTTCGTTCTCTTCACACCAGTTGAAGAGTGGATCTTTCCCCGTGTGGAAAGTAGTGGTGCAGTAGTTCGTACAAGACGACTACAGATGCACGTTGGCCTAAGCGTGGCTCACGCGATGGTCGCCCTTCTGTGTTCAGAAGGAAGTGTACGTTTGAACATCCTCGGCGAGAAGATGGTTCAATGGTACAAGGTGGCAGGTGAATTCCCCTTTTCCCTAGCTTGGTTGAAGCCTAGAATCTACAGTAGTAGATTCTAGCACCTTTTTGTATATTGATTGGCTCATTGCCAATCATCATTTTGTATATAGATGCAAATAAATGGTTAATTACGAATAGTGTGTTGTGTTTTGTAATTGGGTACGGTCAATCGTCACAGCTGTTACATAACACCCACTACTGTCACGAAACTGGAGCTCTGCGCGGTTCCAACATTGATCCAAATTTCAGAATAGTATTGAAGAGCAAAATTTTATTTTATATGAAGAACTCAATAGCGGCCTCCTACCTGAACGGCATCAGAAAATTTTCCCCTAGAGATATGGTGCGCTGGTCGAGTTCAATGGGGCCCTCGACGGACCGTGTAGCATTACGGCGTGTTCTGAGAAGCGGGTTCTAAAAGGGGCTTTGCATAGCCAGAACTACGAGGTCTCTGTGAACTATCCACAGCGTATAATTCATATTATCAGAATGTACCACCACGATACGAATGCGAATGAAAGTATTGCGCGTGGCTCAACCGAGTGAGGATTTGATTAAGGCTATCTCATATTAGAATTCACCCACCATATACTGCTGTACCCACTGTCAAACATTATATTTCAACAGAATCTTTTAATCATTTATGAAAAAAGCTTTTCTGCATGCGAAACAAACAACCAATCAATACAGTACAAGGCAACGAAAATCAAGTGGTAAAGTGCGATCCCGCATAGCGAAATATCAGCAATCGGACAATGTTATGGAACATACACACTCGCATTTTATCCAGATCAATAGCAATTGTAAGTGAAGAGATTGCTTGAGAAGAGACAGAATAAGTAACTCGTCCTGATATGTCGCACGAAGGCTGCAGCATGCGCGAGTAAATTTTCTATTAGTGAGCTTTATCGACAATTAAAAAAGAATCCACCAGGGTTGCGAAATAAAGGACAAATAGGACAACCAACGGTAGCGAAGACGACCCCTGACAGATTTCAGCCCACCATCCCTATGGAATCGCTTTTGTGGAAATCGAAAGTTGTTTATGCAAAACAAGCTTCCTTCCTTCTTAGCGCAGGTGTTCTTGTCCATATGCATGTTTGGGACAAATCAGGCAGATAGCAGAGAACGCGGCTCAATTCATCAGTCGGAAAGCGGTCTGTCAAACGTCTTTTTG
>MU870163.1:22249-32557 GCA_036418205.1 Ostertagia ostertagi | reverse complement strand
ATCATAAATTCCCGATAAAATTGAGTTTGAAGAGAGTTGTCAGTGTTTAAGTGTTGAAAACCCGTGTTTTCAGGAGAGTAGCGCCGAAAATTCATGAAAAAAAACGGTCCAACGGGGCGATTTTTGACTCCTTCAACTTTGGAAAGAGAAAAAGTATTCGTTGGAAAGCTCTTACCTTCTACTCCAATCCACGGAAACAAGAACTGCAAAAAGTTCCAAAAAACCAGCGCTCTGCAAAAAATCGGTCCGCGATTTCCAAAAACGGTCCAACGGGGCGATTTTTTGACTCCCTTTAACTTTGAAAGGAGTTTCAAGTAGTCGTTAGAAAGCTCCAACCTTCTTCTTCAACCCAGGGGGACAAGAATCGCAGAAGGTGGAATTTGAAGAAAGTTATAGCCATTGAAGCCAAAAAACCTGGTCTTGCAAAAAAAACGGTCCACAACGATAAGGCAATATAATAATAGGAAAGAGGTTTTGCGAGAAGCTTGAGCATTTTTTAGAAAGAAAACAGTCTGAGCTTTCCAATTTTTCTTACCGCTCCTCATAATTCCTTCTTTGAAGAAAGTTACAACCTTTCAAAGGACGAAGTGCGCATTTCTGTGAATTCTTTGTTTCTCTACCCCATAACTGACGTACTTTTGAAGATGAGGCATAATCGTGGTTACCTTCTGAAACAAGCAGTTTTGTAGATGACCAGTCTACTTAGCATTTAAAGAAATATTGGATATTGAACAAAATTTCGCTCATTCGAAACTCAATATTCTGTTTCTCGCGCGCCACGCCTGCGCCGAGGGAAGATTGGCGCGCCGCCAAATCGACGAACTACACGCTCTGTGCTCCATCCCAACCCCCGCACCTACTCATCTCTGAGTGCGCCAGACACATATGTTTTGAATACGCGCTTGCATATCGAAATAGAAATTTTTTGTGATTCTGAACGCCCATTCATAAAAGGCAGACAAAGCGCCATTCGAACTAAAGGGCGGTTTTGTTTAGCAACTGATGAAGGCAGTTCGTTCTGCGATGTTATGCACTAGTAAATTACCGGATATCAGGAAACAAGCGCTCGTCTGCTACTATGTGTTTGAATTCAAGTCAAATATATCTTTAGAATTTTTTGTAGATTGCAGCTTACTGCCGCACCGTGTTAGCTTTTGTCTCTTACCAGTTATACAATATGATACCGTGACATCGCACGAGCTCTGTGCTTCATTACAGATGCTAAACCCATTTCAAGAAGTTGCCGACAGGCAAATATTTTTGTTCCAAACTTTTCTTGTAGCCCTTTAGCAGTCAATCTACCAAAGTGGTCACTCTTTTATTAACTTAGGTCCAGTTTGAAGGCATTGGTTCACCTCTAGAATTATATTTGTGTACGTGCAGTCAAATATGGATACTTTCGCAGTAGACTCTTCTGCTCTGATGTGCGCCATGCACTCGTTTGTGCTCAATATTTGAAGAAGCACTCAAAGTTTTACCTCTCACCTACTGCCGCGGGAACTAACGTCTTGATTCTAATCGTTCGATGGTCCCAGCAAGAGCCAACAGCTGCGAGCTTCATCACAACACACATTAGGTTCCTTATAGCGAAAACCACCTCTCGTCATCTACACCCAAAAACCTCTTCGTACTGCAACGTTGACTCCTGCGAATACGACCCCCCCCGTTGGACTTTGTCCAACGGACGGTTGACCCTGGCCTGAAGATCGGCTTGGAAAATTAACATGTCAAAAACGCAAATGATGGTAAATCAGTGGTGTGATACAGGTACAGTAAAACTGGCGGGAAAAGCTCTAGAGAGAGTAGAAACCTACGTGTACCTGGGAAGAGAACTGAACATGACGAACAATATTACTCCTGAAATAAACCGAAGGAGGCGCGCTGCATGGGCAGCCTTTGGAACGATTCGAGAAGTAACGGACCAAATGAAAGATCCCGACCTCAGAGCCTCTATATTTAATGCTTCAGTGTTACCAGCAATGTGTTATGCCACTGAAACATGGCCTGAGAATAAGACGATAGCCAAAGCCATGCAAACAATACATCGTGGGCTAGAAAGATGTTTCCTGAAAGTTAGTCGACATCAGCAATGGAGACAGAGCCTACGAAGTTCAGAATTAAGAGAGAGATCACACCTGAAAGATCCCCTGCATTACATGGCACAATCGAAACACGCCACGAAACCGGTGGGCCGACTTTTTTCAAAGTATTTCAGACAACGCGGTCTACACTGGATGCAAGTTGCCAGAAACCGGGATGGAAGAGCTGTGGTCCCCGCTGAGAAGATCGCCAGCTGAAGGACTATCAAAGTATCAAAGTAAGTATCGAGAATTTCAGAAAAATATTGCTAGAATTGTGCGAAGCATCTTCTCCAGTTGTCAAGGAAATGCACGAAATGCTACAATACGTACACATATCTTCCACTACTTCGCTTAAGCACCCAGTTCGGAAAGCTCAAATCAGATCACAAACAAATTTTCTGTAAATTATAGGTATAACAAGCTTATAATGGTTAACCTTATCAAATGCCTTGGAAAAATCGAAATAAATTATGTCACACGACTTCTTGTGATCAAGGTAATTGCTCCAATCATTTATACATTCTAGGAGGTTGGTTTCAACAGACCGTCCTGGGACAAATCCATGCTGATTGTTTGGAATAATTCCGTTAGCATCCAAATGTGACATTATGTGCTTTTTTAATACCTTCTCAAATAAAGGTTAGGTTATGCTAACAGGCCTATAATTATCGACCGAATGTGACGGTTCTTTCTTAAGTAATGGAGTGACGAAGGAATGTTTCCACCCAAGAAGAATGGTTCAGACATTTGCTGATGATTTGTTTTTTAAAGTTTATGCAGTCGAATTCTATTAAGTAAGCTGGATATATATCGAAATAATGTGCACGTACCTTTGTTTGTACTACTACGACTTACTACAATTTGTAAGTAGGAACGCTCTAGTGTCAACGCTGCGTAACGGAATTGACGACTTTTGCGTTCTGACGCGCCTTATCAGCCCTTATCAATTGTTATCAGTTTCTGGCACCCACCAACAATGTCCCCGTCCCACCCCACATAACACTTGTAAGTATGGTTGCTCTGGTGTCAACGCGAGCCAGGTAACGGAATCGACGACTTTTGCGTTCTGGCGCGCCTTATCAGCCCTTATCAATGTTATCAGTTTCTGGCACCCACCAACAATGTCCCCGTCCCACCCCACATAACACTTGTAAGTATGGTTGCTCTGGTGTCAACGCGAGCCAGGTAACGGAATCGACGACTTTGCGTTCTGCCTTATCAGCCCTTATCAGTTGTTATCAGTTTCTGGCACCCACCACCAATGTCCCGGGACCACCCCACATAACACTTGTAAGTATAGACGCTCTAGTACCAATATGAACGACAAAACGAAATTGGCGATGCTCGCTTTCTAGCCCCTCTTATCAGCTATTATCAGTCGTTATCAGTTCCTATCACGTACCACTTGTGTCCCCATCCCACCCCCTATAACATATGTAAGAACCACTGCGCTCTTTACTGTGACTCGAGCTATGAAATTTTCGGTCAAACACACACACACCAACAGACATAGCCGCTTATTGGGCTCTTTTTCGTTATGGTGACATTTTTGCTATGATTTACCCAAAAACAGGAACCAACACTCTCCACTCAGATATCGCGTCTTTATTAACTTTTTAGTTGGTACGCACAAAACAAAAATCTTACCTACCGGTCTTACCATTAGTGTTCTTTTCGCCGATGACGGTAGAATTATGTGCAACGACAAGGTTCAAGCTGAGCTGTTGGTCAATATATTTGATAGAGCTTATCAGAAGGTAGACAATTCTCCAGAGGATGTTAGCCCCTCATTCCATGTGATGAGTGATTCGTTTTGGTTCCACAGCGAAGAAATACTCAAGTTGTTGGTCAGGTGGCCCAAATCTCGGTCCGATACACCAGATCATATCCCATTGGAACGCATCAAAAAGGTAGCCTATCATTGCAGGGCCGCTCGCCTTTATCTTCAACTTGAGCTTCATAAGAGCTGAAGTGCCTGATAGGTGGTGCACTTCGTTCGTTACCCCCATCCCAAAAAGGCTCCTCATTCTTGCCCGGCCAATTATAGACCAGTAAGCATTACCTCTATTTTGCTAGGTTGTTTGAAAAGGTTTTGAAGAAGAGAATTATACACATTTGGACAAGTATGAGATTATTTCTGAGCACCAGCATGGCTTCCAGAAGGGAAAATCGACGGTGACCGCCATGCTGCAGGCGCTCAATGACTGGACAACTTACCTTGATAACGGCTTGGAGACGGACGTGGTTTATTTGGACTTTGAAAAGGCGTTCGACGAGTGTCTCACCAGAAACTCTTAGCCAAGCTTCACCCTCGTTGGTATTCATCCCAGAATTGTGGCATAGCTCAAGTCCTTTCTTGGTAATAGAGTTCAAATAGTCAGAACTCTGAATCCAGGCTGGTGCACAGTGGCGTGCCACAAGGCGGCGTCCTGTCACTTTAACGTATATACGTTTGAGCTTCCACGTCTCTTTATTTCCAGTGGAGTGAAGTGTGTTGCTTTTGCAGATGACTTCAAAGCAGGGTCGGTCCTATCGTTGTTACTTTTCGAAAAATTTTTACGACCCCCCTCCCCCAAGGTGGATTTGATACGACCCCCTTTTCCCTACCTCCACCATCTCCATCTTCCATCAAAACCCCGCCCACTTTTTCCTCCAAAAATGCCGTCGAGCGGGGGGGTATATACGCCGCTGAAACGGCAAATTTTTATCTTGCGCGCCCTCCACTCACGCAACCTACTACCCACGAAATCTTAGTTTCACGTTCACACATCCCATATCCCAATCCCACATCCCCCACATGATTTCGAGCAACTAAAGTGGTACGACCCCCCCCTCCTACAAACTCAACCAGGTACGACCCCCCCGTTGTTACTCGTAACAACGTAGGGTTGACCCTGCTTCAAAGTATATTGCCTGACTTCGTCCAGTTCTGATGCAGACATTTTGGAAGGAGCCATCAATGGTGCTTGCAAATGGGCCAAACAGTGGGACTTGCCTTTATCCAAGGAGAAAACTAAGGTTTTACTTATAGGGAGATCCGCCCCAGAGGTCTCATGTTCAGTCAGTGGGGTCCAAGTCAGAAGGGTAAATGAAATCAAAGACCTAGGGTTCCTGATTCGAAGTGATCTCAGCTTTGATGAACACTGTTCGGAAATCGCTCACAAAGCAACGGCCTTAATGTATAACTTGTTCAGGTCTTGCTTAACGAGAGATCCTAGAGCACTTTGTAAGGCTTACAAAACCTACATTATACTAGAGTACGGAACTGTGATTTACTACCCTCATGAAATAAAAGCATCAAGGTATTAGAAAGAGTGCAAAACACCTTTACAAGAAAGGTTTTTCTGAGGACAGTCGGGTTCAGGTATGACCAGATACCGAACAGCGAAACGCGTAATATCAACCTCGATCTTGAGGCTTTAAATTTTAGAAGGAAAAAATTCGATCTTATAACGCTGTTCAAGGTTATTCACTTTCATTCTGCTCTCAGGCTTAACAATCTTTTTCTGATTAGAGATTCAATCACTAGGGGTGGCTCTATGAAGCTAGTCGCATGTAGAGCAAAGCGTAACGTCAGACGTCATTTCTTCGTGAACAGGACCACCTTGGAGTTCAATAGACTGGTTCGTTTGGGAGTATCCACCACCAAACTTAGTTCCTTCAGAGCTGCTTTAGACAAGTATCTCAGAACTTAATTCGTCATTTCTTATGTTATTTCTGTTGAGTTGCAGCTTTTTAACTGTTATTTCGTTCAATTGTTCTTGAAGATTCTCACCACTTTTATGTATAAATTTTTTTCACACAGGTTTACCTGTGTAATAAACAATTACAACAATAATTCGCCCTACGGAACGCCTTAATAAAAAGCTCAAGACACTTTCACTAGATTTGTAAACCTCCAACAGTATTTATAGATGAAGGCATGGCACTGCTTACCTCACCTCCACCGCAAAGACAGGAGGACGACCTCGTACCTACTTTAGTATGTGGTAACTAGTAGTAGTACCTCCTCACCGACCTCATGGTAGATCAAAGTTCACAAAAGTCAAGGAGAGGCACGAGTTCGCGGCTTGTGGCAACACACTCCTCTTCCTTGTCCATTCGAGGATTTTTAACGCTAACCCAAAATGCTTCCGGCATCATTATAAACGCCGAACGATTAACCTTCGTAGTTCAAAACCCGATGAGCTCCTAATGGAGTATGCGTTTGTGTGAATATTGTTTAGGTTCCCCTTCCCTTCGACCATCTTACATGAGAACCATCTCACAGAACCCGCTGCTCTCAGTAGTTTAAGTGTTCAGCCATGGAAAGCCATCTGGCACCTATTCGCTTTCACTTGTCAAATATCGCCAGTGAGTGATGAATTATCGTCCGAAGAAGGCAGCAAGTTTCCATTGAAACCAATCGTTCAAGCATGATAACGCCATCGCTGTCTTTTCATCTCATTTGTGTAACGAAAAGTGATAGATAGATGTCGGACAACAGGGTTTTCGTCGTTCTCATTGACGTCAAAAACAGGCAAAACGGCGCGAACGATTCGAGTTCCATACTCACCTCACACATTCCTTTTTATGTGCCACTTACATCACGTACATCGAAATTCGTCTGTGTTCCGTTCGAATGCTTTTCCGTATTAGGATTGATGGAACAAGCCGATGGCAATGCTTTTTCACAACCAAAGCCTAGCAAAAGCCGCAAGGACAACGGTAGCGGTCACCTTGGGCAAACAAACAGTATCCATAGAGGATTGTGGTATTATTTGCGCATTGGTTACCGTGCACGTTTTAGGTTTGATTGTCGGGTAGAACTTCAGTCCGAGTACGGCATTTTGAATAAAATAGTGAGAAAGACAACAAGAATTTTTTTTGCCAAAATATCACCTCCATAGTCCTGCGTGATCGACAAACCGCAGCACATACACGGGTTCAATGGTTTCTCGAGTGTTAAGGAGCAACCTCAGGCCGACGTCATACTTTGCTATTCGATTAGCGATTCGCGAAGTATGACGTCGGCATCAAGAAGATGTTCATAAAATGGGAAAGCCCTTCTCACGGTCTTGTTTATTATATGCTTATGCCCACCTCAACATTCGAAAAAATATTGGGTTGTTCGGACAATCTCGTCTGATTTTGGTTGCTCCTTACAATATGGGGCAAAATTTCTAGCGTATCTACTTATATATTTTTGGCTTTTTCGCTCCTCACTGCCGACTTCGCTGTTTTTTCACGATATTTAGCTTGAATATGCAGCCACTAACACGTACTGATAAACTGATTGTTTAGGCCTTCCCTTTTGCGGAAGGCAGCCATAAAACTCCAACACAGTACTAAGTGAAATGCAGTACTCGCTGATTTCTCAAATCCTTAATCCCTGTTTGAACAGCGTTGACATCCGGTAATGATGTGTTTGAACCGATGGAGGGGTCTCTGTTATTGGTAGGGTCACCGGCGGGGGGGGGGAAAAAAATTTTGTTGGGGCGGGTCTGTTTTCCAATTCCTCGGATCAGGTTGATATATTTCCATATATGGGTTCTCTGGGAGAGATAAGTCCCCTCTCTCAAGTACCCAAATTTGAACCTTCTTCGAACCTGCCTTCGAAATCCTGGAACGAAATACCTGGGTGACGCCAAGCCAAGTGCAAGTTGACAAGGGTCGAAGAGTTGTGTGGGTGCTAGAGCGAGATCACTTTGATAATTGTTGATATGCTTCAGATGGTCATCTTCTCTACAAGTGATATTCATGGTCGAATTCATTTTCCGAAAATTAGTATTGAAATGTCAAAGAAGTATTGGATGCACCAATATGTTGCACTACCCTATATGAAAGCTTCATTTGTGAACTGATTTTGTAGGAAACTCTACGTTCCCTTAGAAAGCACATTTCTCGCTCTATATAATGTGCTGTTAACTGTACTCCGAAACACTTCTTTCCTCTTATTCGAAACCTTCAATGCAACACACCGGACAGCCGGATTTGCACGAATTTCTTCCTAAACCTCAATTAGGCAAGAAAGGAGTGGAGACAGGCTGCCATATAAAGTGTAATTTTTGTCTTGAATCCACAGTAGATGAGCTGTGTAGCGATAATTTATGATTCTCTAGAAATGGCGGGAGCTTCGAAGATGATGACGGTGTTCGTCGGATGCCAGACGATGGCCAAGTTTAGTCGCGGTTCCGAAGAACCACGCGCTACTCTCACACCTTCTTCCATTCGATTAGAACTTCCGCTTTTTGCTGGAATGGTTACGCGAAATGAGGAAAGAGCTCTTATCGGTAACCGGCTAACCTCTGCTGAATAGTTCGACAACGATCAAGGTCAAAACGACTGGGATTTTTTTTGTTGGAGCAATCGGTGGTGATGTCACTAAGAACTTACCAGAACTGAAAATACACGTAGACAGAGTTGTGCCGACTGTCGCATAGCCTCCAGCAAACTCTTCAAGCTTTGGCATGACTATTACTGTAGAACACTTCAGCAAGACGTCAAAATGCACCGGAAGAGGTAAAATATGCACTCAGCCGGGACCAACACCCACTTTTTCCAGGCCAAACCCTAAGAGAACTGGTTGAACTTCCAAACGTGTTGTGAATATCCTAGTCCCCGAAACTCTCTTCTATCCACTGCTACTTTTTGAACCCCCAGATAGCGTTCTTGAAAAGCAATGCTCCGTAACCGAGTATGATGGTGGAACGACCTTCACCGTGTTCACCGCCTTCAGTACTCCAGCATTTAACAACCAAAATGTTGGAGCGATTCTTCCAGCAAAGGCATGAGAATCGACGGGTTTTTTTGTGTTTCCTTTCTTCTTTTGTGACTAGGACGGAAGTGGTGTAGTGGACAAGTGGCACGCTTACCACGCGAGCGGTCCGGGGATCAAATCCTGGGTCGTGAGTCGCCCGGGCCAACCAAGCCTTCCATCCCTCCGGGGTCGGTTAATTGGTACCTATTTGGGGGAGGATAAAAACACTGACTTGTACATCGGATGGCTACAACAAATCAATAGGGCACCTCACATCAAATTGCCACTAGATTCTGAATGTAAGTAGAATGCGCGGCGCATCCTTGATTGACAGCGAATGTTTTGTACTTTATCTATTTAAGGTTGTGGATCGATCTCAGTTAGCGTTTTCGATAATGTATCGCTTTGGCTCATGGAGATGCGGGAGAAGACACTTTGAATTTCTAATTGGACTGATTTAGCAAAAAAGCAAAAATAAGCGCTGATTTCCAATTAAATTGCTAGTTAATCGCGCTCTTTATAAATCGAAGGGCGGCCATTGCAGATCCTCAGACAGATTGGAACTTTCTGAGGTTGAATCGGTGGTTTATCAAGCATTTATTTCCATTCAAAAATGCAAGCAGTCATTGAAGCAGGAAGCCGATCAGGATTGTAAAAATTCAATTTGTCATTCTTCTACCGTTCCAGAGAAGCTGAAGAAAAATGCACAAGAAGATGGGAGACGACTTCGCCAGGAATCGATCCTTGTTGGGCTCGGCTAATGTGCGTAATTTCACTGTTGTGTCTCCGCCGATCTGAAAAACAAAACTATGCATTTAGATTATTTAGATTTATTTATTTAGAGCTATTTATTTTTTATTTGCTGTTCGCTTGAGTTTACCTTTTACTTAAGTCATCACTGTTGCAAATTCAGTGCTATTGTATTCTGATGCTAATTTCATATGAATTCATTTTGTTCGTTTTTTTTTTACCACGAAGCATTGAAGATTCGACAAGCGCCTAAACGGTCGAGAAATTCCGTGTAAGGCCGATGTCATAGTTTGCGAATCGAGCGATTCGCTAGCGAATCGCTCGATCCGAGCGTTGCGCCAGCGAATCGAACGTTGCACCAGCGAATCGAACTTTGCGCCAGCGAGTCGAACGATGTACCAGCGAGTCGAACTAGGTACCAGCGACTCAATAGTGGCGGGACCCAACGTTTAAAGGAAGCCCGCCACTTTCAAACAGTGTCACGTGACAGTGGACGCTGTTTGAAAGTGGCGGGACTTTGCAGTGGACACTGTTTGAAAGTGGCGGGCTTCCTTTAAACGTTGGGTCCCGCCACTATTGAGTCGCTGGTACCTAGTTCGACTCGCTGGTACATCGTTCGACTCGCTGGTGCAACGTTCGATTCGCTGGCGCAACGCTCGGATCAGCGATTCGCTAGCGAATCGCTCGATTCGCAAACTATGACATCGGCCTAAAAATCCACCTGAGGGTAGGCGCAGC
>MU870163.1:0-22149 GCA_036418205.1 Ostertagia ostertagi | reverse complement strand
TTCCTCAATGAGGCCATTGTATGCTATACATTCGTGTGGTTGCCAGGGATAAATCCTTTAACACGTTGACGACATTGTGCAGCGCATGCGCATCACACCTTGAGCACCGTGTGGGACCGTGTGCAGCGCATGCGCTGCACACACAAAATATTTATTTTTTTCGCGCATGCGCTACTTCTTTTCTAATTTTTTGCATCTATTCCATAGACTACACCATAATATGACTAGACACGGCGAGGTTCATTGAATGGTTGAATATGCTCCTTTTTAGCGAAGGTTTTCTAAGCCCTACGAATTTCCCAATTGTGTTCATTCCTAGTTTCCTTTATATTCTGATAATCTTGGTCATAAAAAAGAGCAGTAGAAGTAAGTACAGACCCACACATATAGCAAGACATATGTTTTTAGTGGAGCAACCGCGTCAAAAATAATTCTGAGGTTCAGTACAGCAATAGCAACTGAAACTTGCCTTTCATCGCCAGAAAACGTCAATTCGATCGATTTTTTACAGTTATCCCTTCGGATAAGTTTGACACATCGAATACTATTCTAAACATTTCGTTGCATCCGAGTTTTGGGTATTTGAAGCTCAAAATTCACTGATTTGATGTGAGGCGGCGGCGCCTGCAAAATCGCCGTGGTCCCACGCGGTGCAAAAACCCAAAACGCGCGTTGTCGTCAACGTGTTAAAAAGCACGTAATAACTTCCGTCAAACACACCTGCAAGTGACGACGGGTCTTCGCAAAATTGTAAATGGGGTTTCTGCCAATGAAATGACTAGCCTGTTGCAGTTGTATTCTGTCAGTTGTTCCTAATTACAACTATCATTTACTGGAAATCAGCTATCACTATGAACCACTACTAACCAGATTTACTTGGAGGCTGTCGTCAGTTTTGGTGTTTGGTCTGCGTTCTTCTCGTTATTCAAAGGAAGGTAAATGGCGGAGTGGGGCACATGTGATTCTGTGCAATTTCAATGAAAAGGGATGAGTGTATGTCATTTGCTGAAGTGGTGCGGCTATCAGCGTAAGAGATAGGAATCATAATGAAAGAAAAGTAAACAGGGGTGGACTAGCGCAAAAAAAAAAACACATGCTGGGAGCCAGTACATGAAATACAAATGCGATGAATGGAGAGCCTGCAGGTAGAGAAACTTTCGTGCAAAATCCACCTTAGGGTTAGGACGGGTCAGGTGGGAAAGGTGAAATATATAACCTCATGAGTTTTAACCCTTTCCGGACCGCCTGACACCCATGGTGTGTCAGGGACTATTTTTCCGAGAATACGGTTCTTTGACGAAATCTCTTACGTTGTTACATATCCATGTAAGATACTCATCTCGTACGTATGAGAAAACCTAGACTCATCCTCAAACTAGTTCCTAAAATAACTAAATACTAAATGGATGACCGCTTTGAGTTCAGAGAAAACAGTTATAAATCACTTGAAAACACTTCATACAACAGAATTTATGACACCACGTGCATGTCGTATCTGATGCTATTAAATCCAAACGTTTCGGACACTTTCTGGTCCCTTTTTCCCCAATACAACTTATTTTGAACAATTTTCATTCCTGCCTCCCTTTTTATGGCCCTATCACTTTTATTACACGACGGTTTTCTGTCATATTCGCTAGACATATACTCTCTTAGGCATGGCAAATACAAATGCGGGACAAAGTAATGACTCTAATGGAAATACAGATCAAATATATTATATTTATACGCGCTGCGCAGCACGCGGCGATGAGCATAAAAAGGCGCGGTCCGGAAAGGGTTAAATTATACAGTAAGGAAGTTATACGAAGTGGTACGTGAGTGGACTAGTTAATAGGCTCAACAGAGCAACCGTGCGTTGTACACACTTTTTAAGATTATGACGACCGCCCTACTGAGGGGGGGGGTTCGTCAAATCTTAAAATGTGTACAACTACGACCCCGCTCCTTAACTCTTAGGGAGGTCCGATACGACCCACCAGCCACTTACAATCGAGCCCTAGGGAAATCCTCCTCTACACTCTCCCCCCCTTCCCTGCTTTCATTAATTTTCCCGAGTCGTAGCATACCCCGCCAGCACGACCCCTTAATGCCCTCTTTTTGCCACGTTTTGGCCTTCAATAAACAAAATACGACCCCCCTTCAAAAAATCTCAAACAAATACCACACTGGTTTTAGACCTGGCGTAACGCTTGGTTTCCTTGCTGGAGTTCATTACTAATTGATTTCTTTCTGAAAGCAAAGGAATAGACATTGAGTTAGTGTCGCGTTTGGCTACTGGTTCCGTTCTAATAAACCTCCACCTTGCAAGCCTGTATGTCAATATGTTGTACGAATTCGAGAAGGTGAACAACGGTTTGTAACGGGGCAATTCCTGTCCATGTGATATATAACAGCTGCTTAGATAAGAGGAACCTAGTAGAAAAACAATGCCAAGGCGAAAAAAAGACACTGCTTGTCGGGCAACGCAATATGCGTAATATTCCCCAAATGGGTGGTAAGCTTCGAGTGAGTATCTTCAGGAGGACTTATGTCGGGAGAATTGGGTCGTTTGCTGTAACGAGCACTCCAATACGCAACATTCGGAGTGCTACAGTTCCGTGATTGCAACGGGCATCTCATTCAAAGCGCCCAAGCATGTGTAGTTATAAGCTTGGATCGTTTCTAGTNCTAGTGTTGTGTGAATGATCGAGGCGAGATTCACATTTCTATCGCTCCATTTCTCATTCACCATTAGATTGATGGCTACTGNTANGGATTGATGAAGACACATATGTAGGTGCTCGCCAGCTCGCATAGCTCTAGGCGTGCGAGCGCGAATCGGCCCATGCTTGATTCCAGCTCAAGGGCTGGGGGGGGGCGGTGCCCTGTCTACAGGGTGGCGCCCGGTGCGGTCTTCTCCGCCAAGGAAATCATTAAGTTATTACGAGCGGAATATCTCTTTTTGTTCCAAAGGAAAAAACGGGTCTATTCCAGTTAGGGGGCATCATGATGCAGTTTTTCCAGAAAGCTAGGGTAACTCCGAGCCAGGGGAGTGTAGCCAGTCTGGGGGGTGGGTGAGGGCAGTCACTTGACATGCGTGAAAAGCTGGAATGTTCGAGTTCACACTAGTTCGCCGAGAAACTGCATCATGATGCCCCCTAACTGGAATAGACCCAAAAAACTTTAGGGGTTGGGGGAGCTTTCAGTGTTTGCGGGCAATTTTCCATTTCCCGCCGTTCCTGCCCTCTTCTACAGCCAGGTCCAGGAGAAGCCCCCATATCGTGCGATAGCGCTTAGAAAACTGAAACTTTTCTGAGGTGCATATATGCTATACTGCAGCCTGTCTCAATATAGAAAACTCTCAAAATTATGGCCTCCATTTGGCAATACTATGTTGATACGTAACGACTCTGAGCGTTACTGGACCACAAGGTTACAGGGATAAAAAAAACTCGGATATCGGTAAAGAGTGCAATAAAGGATCTGGATGTAACAGCTCACACTCCCCTTGTCTACGTTGCGATTGAGAAGTCATTCCGTGATCTCATGTCGTCTTCAATAAGCATTGCACCATTAACGGAGGCTACCGTTCAGCAGCCGTAAGTGCCCGTTGCACCCCGCCGAGCTGGCTAGGTGATCAGCCTCCATACCTCGCCGGGGAATGACCTGGGAGCGGGGAAACTGGTTCGAAGAGTTTCCCTTCCAACAAAGCAGGCACTACGCTGAACGGAGAACGATTCAAGAATCTTCACGGTGAGGCAGGAGGAGCTGTTTTGAAATTAAAAATTACCCCTCAACGAAATTAAGACCCTCTTCAGCCAAGTTGGCGGGGGGGGGGGTGAGGGAAGCTCTCGTCGCGTGCCGAATGACTAGGAATGTTGTTTAGAAAGTTCAATTCTTTTTCTGACCCAAAGTCTTGCCCGTAAGTGACCATTCGCGATTACTACGAACACCTATACTCTTACTCTTCATGGTATGCGGGGCCAAATTGACCCTAATGGGTCAATGAGTGGACATCCTGCAGCTACCAGTATGATACCCTCCCCCCCCCTCCCAAAAAAAAACTGCGCGCCCAGCCAAACCCAAGGAAGAAGCTTGAGGATTTGGCGGCCGCTTTTAATAAGCGATTTTCGCCTTCTGGTGACAGTTGAAGCACAAGCTCCGGATAATTGATGTTTCCTTTTGAGCGCACCAATTTGTGAAGCCGACGACGGTAGTTACTGGTGTTTACTGTTTGGTGGAACTGACAGTGCGCTATTACATGGTAGCATAGACCGGAAGGGACGACAAACGGCGAAGGCTGAGGAATGCTGCCAAAAGAGCACTTATGTGGTGTCTTCTGAGTGAAGGCTCATGGCAGTCAACATCACCCTTTTTTGGTCAAAACGAGCGAAAAACAGACTGAGGAAGTATAATAGTAACGTAGAAAATTCACGAATAGTGGAAGTTTAAGGAAGACGTAGGCTTAGGACAGGCTTGGTATTGAAATATTACGGGGGAGGGGCAATACCCAATGAATCCACAGTTGGAACCATTTAACCGGGATCCTTCAGTTTTTCCCACTTACAACAACCCATTCCACGGGAAACTTCTCGTAACTGGACTAGGCTACAATCATCTTCAAAGCAAAAAAAGCGCCAGAAGAGAAAAAGAAGTCTAGCCCAATCCATTTCATGACCCTGACCGCCCATGGATTATACTGCTAATGGTTCAGTATTTCACCCGTGTAAAGGTTGACAAGCGGGGAAGTGGCGCTGCCACATCCCTCTATAAACTTTGAATCAAATCTGAGCGAACCATTACTACTGTAAGCTCTTTGAGCTAGGACAGGTGTTGGAATTGTGTGAGAAAGCTGTGATTTCAACATTATACCCCTGGCGAGCCACTATGCATAAATCACTTAGCTAGTCCACACCAATTTGAACAGAAACCGGGCGCATGGCGCAGCCCAGAAGATTGTTTTGCGCAGTATTACTAATTACGGTTTGGAATGTTTAGTACTGTTAAAGGATTTCCGTCAAAAGCCCTACTACACAATTTCCACGCTGCCCTGTCCTTAAATCCATAATTATCGACACCTCAAGCCCTTGAAAACCAAGGTGTTTTCGGTCAGCGATCTGAGGCGATAAGCGTGCCAGAATTTACGATCTGACGCCCGCCCAGTTTTTAGATCAGAAAATCTCATCGCTTGCGCGAATCAAAAAAAAAACACATAAAAAATTGCGAAAAAAACTGAGGAGGCATCTATAGAACTATGGCGTTGTAGGGCCTCTATGAGGCCTTTACAAGGTCGTGATCCCATAAAATCAATTGAGGAAATAAACATAAGCTTAGATTCGGTCACAGACCGATAATGATTTCTTCTGAAAAGTGTGAGATTTCTCTCACACGATTGACCCACCAAGTAATTGATTAGGTTACCCTTGATCAGAACTCCTTATTCCCTGGGTCCCTTATTCGGAAGGTACAACCTCCTGCTGCTTTTCTTTACTATGCGCCGATAACCGTAGAGTAACTGCAGGGCGAAATGGTTTAGTGGGATGCGACACTACTTACCATACCACTTACCACTTACCATGCACTGGTGCTGGTATCCCGGACTGACCCTAACCCAGTCAAGCCTTCCATAGTTTTGGGGTTAGAGTTCGATTAACTGGTCCCAAACTCATCTAGGAGGATTAAAACTTTGACAGTTGGTTCGCAGGGGCGATTGTATGGGCTAAACCGCATTCAATACACCGCTGCAGTTCTTAGTGGAAGTAGAATGCATGGCGCATTCCAAAAAATGGCTGACCAACGCCGAATACTTTTTCTAGCTTCTATATGAATCAAAATAAGGATAAAGCATTTGCCGTTGATCAATCCCTTTTGGGATGCGGCACGCATTCTACTTCCATTTGTATTCGTAGTGGCGTTTGAATGCGATGTGGCCTATACAATGACTTGCGGGGGCCAGCCGATGTACAAGTCAGTGTTTTTATCCTCCCAGACAAGTCTGGTACCAATTAACCGACCCCGGAGGGATGGAAGGCTTGGTTGGCCCGGGCGACTCACGACCCAGGATTTGATCCCCGGACCGCTCGCGTGGTGAGCGCCCCACTACACCACTTCCGCCCTCTATATGTAGCTGTATAATGATAATTGTAGTAATAATTGTGATTGTACAATAATAATTGTATATGTAATCGGCTATAGAGCTCAATGTGACAGAATGGATGAATTTAGAGTGAGGTGGAAACATCTTGAGCAACATTATGG
Organism: Ostertagia ostertagi; assembly: GCA_036418205.1. NCBI lineage: Eukaryota > Metazoa > Nematoda > Chromadorea > Rhabditida > Trichostrongylidae > Ostertagia > Ostertagia ostertagi. The sequence continues at coordinate 15,909 of MU870163.1, read as the reverse complement.
CATCTTTCTTTCAACTTCCCCTCCTTCAGAACTGGGATCTATTAGATGTTTCTGTGGTTTTTTGCCCTAGTTAACGGTGAGAATTGCGGAAGCCGTTATGGTAGTTGGCAGAGGTCCTTAGCGAACGATCGTCGTCACGGAACCTGCTGCAATATGCTATGTGGCAAACCACTTCAATGTGCAAAACGACAAACGATCGAATTCCACCGTAAGGAAATTAGCATTAAAACGTCGTTTTTGTGATGGCCGGCCGCCATCAGTTCAACTCACGGGCACTTTTCGCTTTCTTTCATGATTTTCCATTACACGGGCAACGCGCTGCCGCGCTGTGGAGTGTTTCTTTTTGAGCATGTGAGCGTAAAGAGGAAACTTTGGAACATTCGGCGACATAGTTCGGACTTTGTTTTGCGGAACAATAAATCGTCAGCGATTTGTTCAAGATGACACCTCATTAAGTGATTAATAAATCTTCAGTTTTATCCAGCGGAAAGGCCGATGTTCAAAGGAGGCGGAACGTAGATGGCTCTCTGAAGCGTCGTTGTTCTTCTATCAAAAAGCTATCTTCACTACATATCTAAGTCGTGCACTTATTTTGATCGCTTCTTAGTACATAGCACTTGATTACCCTCTAAATCGCAACCAGATTATGGTCTTCACGCCTGCGCCATAAGGTTTGGCGTCAACGCTTATTCATGTTACTCACCAGTTTTCAACGCTGGCAGACAGTAATTACAGAAACGTCAAGAAAAGCCCCCCCCCAAAAAAAACGACGAACTGTCAAATAGCCGATCCATAGGCCTTTCCTCCCTAGCGATGGGGTAATCGAACCTGACTGTGATCCCAGTTAGGTTGAAGTGTAAGGGGGGAGGGAAGGGAAGCGAAAGGTGTAATTTTATAGGTTTCCAATTACTTCAGCCAGCAAATAGATCATAAGCAATTACAGGGAAACCTTTATATTAGGCTGTAACCTATGTCAAGGCTATCGAATATGGCATTTTCCAACGAATTTCATACCTATTAGTTATCGTTTATTGATTTTGTTTAGGGCTGAGGGCGCGATCACAAGATACGGGTTATTCATTTGGACTGAGCCTAAGATGGGGCAGTAACTTAAGGGGAAAATGGAACCTGCTCACGCACTATACAGCCTCCCACCGCCTAGGGATAGCTCCGATTATGACAAAAGTGGAGGTTTCCCGTCATTTTAAATGTGACGCCACCACACTTGCCGGTATGTTGCGATAATGCCGGGTGGAAGTAGCTGTAGTGGCAGCTGGCGCTACCTTCCAACGCACACGGTTCAAGTGGCCCAATTTCCGATCCGAATCACCCATCACCGTAGGCATTGGACTCTCTACGTCAAGGAACCCCCCCCAAAAAAAAACGAACTGTCAAATAGCCGATCCATGGCCTTTCCTCCCTAGCGATGGGGTAATCGAACCTGACTGTGATCCCAGTTGGGTGAATGTAAGGGGGGAGGGGAAGCGAAAGGTGTAATTTTATACGTTTCCAATTACTTCAGCCAGCAAATAGATCATAAGCAATTACAGGGAAACCTTTATATTAGCTGTAACCTATGTCAAGGCTATCGAATATGGCATTTTCCAACGAATTTCATACCTATTAGTTATCGTTTATTGATTTTGTTTAGGGCTGAGGGCGCGATCACAAGATACGGGTTATTCATTTTGGACTGAGCCTAAGATGGGGCAGTAACTTGAAGGGAAAATGGAACCTGCTCACGCACTATACAGCCTCCCACCGCCTAGGCATAGCTCCGATTATGACAAAAGCGGAGGTTTCCCGTCATTTTAAATGTGGACGCCACCCACATTGCCAGTATGTCGCCCAGATACATGCCGGGTGGAAGTAGTGTAAGTGGCACCCTGGCGAGACTTCCCACGCACACGGTCAAGTGCGACCTCAATTTTTTCGTCCGACTCAACCCATACCGTAAGCGCATTGGACCTTATTGTCCTTACTTGAGTGCCCGTGCAGTTGCTAGGCAGTTGAAATCCGACTTCCCGATGCTATATCTTAGCGGTAGTTACTGCTAAACAGTCCCAGAGTTGAAGATAACTTTATAGAAACTATAATCATCAGCAGCTATACGATTGCCACATGAAGGTGGAGGTAAGCATTCAGAAAGTGGTGCTGATTATCTCGCACACGGTCATAATAGGGAATGATGAAAATTCTTGACCTTTTTGACCTTGCCTACTCTCGTTAGCAAATCTTACGGTCACGGGTAAAAGGTCGGTTTATGAGACAAAAAAACTACCCAGGAAAAGCTGTTATTTTTTCTTGACGATGAAAGTCTTGCTTCATGGATTGGCCATCATCGAAGATCTATTTCCCATGTTGATTGAGGAGAGCTTCGCCTTGGACCTCTGTCCATCAACCTAGACCGGGCCCAGTCCTTTCAGGGTCACGGCTGGACCGATGTTTTATCAACGCTGTCAAAGCAACTAGTCTTGAAGTGCTCCAGTTAGCCCGTGCGAGGCAGTAGTGAAAATAAGGGATAATCGAGAGACGTATGCTTGCTTGATATAGGAAATTTAGCAAAGTGTGACTGAGCCATAGTTGGACGGGCGGTAGGAAGGGAAGTGTCTCAAAAAAATTGCCTCTCCGGAGAGCACCAATAAAGAACGAACATAGCTGTGCATACGTTTTGCTGTTTCCATCCAAAGATTTTAGTAGTGGGGACAAGAGTCCTCGAAGTTTTTCCATAGTTTCCATCAAAACAAGAATTTTTGCAAGAAGATCTATTTGCCGGGGTTGATGGGAGAGCTCCGGCTTGGACTCTGTCATCAGCCCTAGACCGGACCAGTCCTTTCAGGTGCTCACGGCTGAGATCGATGTTTATCAAACGCTTGTCAAAAACAAGTAGTCTTTGAGTCACAATTTGACGCCAAAACATTCACACGGTGAAATCCATTTTTTTCAAAGAACCACAACAAGTTCTCTACTTAACACCATTTTCTTAACACATTCACGCCGACGGCAGCCCACATGGACTGCCAGGAATGTGGCTCGTGGGACGATGGCGGCCCGTATGGCCTGCCAACCAGTGCTCACATGTTTCTTGGATATTTCTGATATCAATCAACCTTATAAACAGACTGCTACATAAGTCTAAGCGACACGCTTCACTGAAATATTGGATATGCTTTACTTCAGAAAAGGTATTCTGGACTTAAATAAGTATCCGATTCGCTTCATTCATATTTTCCTTCTTATTTCCATAAACAGAAAGAGTTCTAGCAGTAACCACAAGAGTTTGAAGATATTAAAATACGCGTTTTCACAAAGAATATTCGAGAAATAAAATGTTTTGATGGTCATTGCAGCAAAATCTGTGTAAATTTCGCCGTTTTCATCATTCGGTCACCGGTCGTCGGGTGCCCTTATCGACGCCCAAGAGGCCCATATCGACGTCAGGAGGCAGACTCAAACGGTAGGCTTGCAGACGCTACTGTAGTGGTTTTGCGTCAAGTTAAAATAGAGGATCATACTTCACCTCATATTCGCTACAGAGCACGCGCTGCGAATCTCCGCCTGAGGCTGCTCGACGGGCCTCCTGTCGGTAACCCCGTTCGTTAACACGGACAGAAAAACGAAAAAAACGCGTGACGAGAATGCTATTAAACACATCTGACACTATTTGGCAAAATCCACTTTGAAAGGAGATTTGCTCAAATAAAATGCGTTTTGGAAAAATTTGTCTTATTGTCTAGCTTTGGTTTCATGCTTGGCTATTGCGTTTTGGGCGGAAGTGGTGTAGTGTCAAGTGGCGCTGCTTACCGTGTGCGCGATCCGGGGATCAAATCCCTTAGCGTTTCGTCGGGGCAACCAAGCCTTCCATTCCTCCGGTTTAGTTGATCCACATTAGAGCTGTCGAGAGATAGCAAAGCATTAACTTTTACATTAGGCGATGCCTCTCCCCCACCCTCCCGCGCAAGCCATGGTGTAGGCTCAAATCGCATTCTCGATGTCACGAGGATTCTGAATGGAAATAAAATGCGTGGCGCATCCCAAAGGAGTTTGATCAGCGCCAAATGCTTTTTATCTTTATCGCGTTGTCAGTTAATTTGAAGAAAAACATATGGTCCTTATTCGACTCGTTAGCGTTCGGAGCTCATAGACCTTGTGTTAGTAGCGGGAGTTGGCTATTGAAAGATTCATAAGGATCGCTGAGATTTCACCGGATTGGAAGAGAGACGAGAACCATGCCTCCAATCGGAAGCACCTAAGAGTTGTGCCGAAAAGATGTGTCACTTTCGTCTGACAAGCAAAGAGCAAACAGCAAAGTAGTTGGCCACGGTCATGTCAGCTTGTCATCAATTCGTCACAGTCCGGTTATTACCGGGTGCTTATAAGCCTCAGTGGTAACCACACACCTCCCCATCTTGCGTTTCCGCTCTAGTTGGCGGGGGAACGTCCATTACTTTCTATGCAGCCGCAGGATCTTCACCGATCGAGAGAATTCCTATGCAATCAAGTTAGCTGAGGGTTTGAGGACGTTTTTTGTGCGAGTTTTTACCGGAGTTTTTCTGCTGGAACACAAATAGTCGAAATCGTTGGCCACATTGGCAAGGTCAAACCTTCACTTTTGTAGCACCTCGGAAGGTGATTTTGGCATCCCGCCATCTTCCGCAGGATTGTCCTAGACATGATTGCCTCTTCCTCCCAGCGAAGAAGTTACAAAGTCTCCCGCCTGCGAGGGGTTTTCTCCATAGTAGGTGCATCCCACGCGCTCTCCGAGACTTGCCTCAGAGACCGCGCCCCTCCGGGGGAGATTGCGCAACCGCAACTAGATCCTGTATGTGTGCGGTGTTTCTTTCAGAAGACCCTCCTCCTCAGTTGAACCGAGTTAAATGCTGCCGTTTTGTGACGGCCGCCACCGCGCCTCGGTCCTCGCGCCACCGCCCAACTCATCCCATTACCTCTCATTTCATGCTCCCGTCGCCTTTTCACTTCTTCTCTACCGTGCTTCACGACGTTAAGCCTCAATGTCGTTGAACGTTACCTACTAAGCTCACGGCTTGAAATCCTTTGAATTAATGGCCTATTTATGAGACCATTTTCGTGCGCATTGTTCTCGGCTAGTGCAGCTTTTTCAGTCTCTCTCCTGATTTTCAGGAGCAAATGCTGCACAGATCTCTTCTGAGCGTGCTATTCTTATTCTGCTCTTATGCTTACTCTCATCTCACATTGGAAATCGACAACGGATTAGTCGGTTTGTTTCTAGGTTTTTTTTTGTAAACCCTGAAGTCACAATTGCTGAAACAACCTTAAGCTAATATTGCGTTAACCCATAATTTCTGGCCGAACAACTGCTGAAACAACCTTAAGCCTAATATTGGGTTGACCCATAATTTCTGGCCGATTTTTGTTCCAATTCAAATTTCTTCGGGTAAAATTAGCTTCATAATGAAATAAGTGATATGTTGAAGAACACAATCAGGACCTTCAGCCAAGATGTTTTCGGAAGCTCAAATGAGCCACGAATAATTAGCTAGGAATTGAAATAGGTCAACGACAAAACTCAACAATGATGCCTTATGACCATTCAAAGAAGAACCTTGCAAGGAGAGCGGTAGGCAAGATCAGCGCCATGTTCGCGCCCAGTCTTTGGTACTGATCGGGTACTGAGCTATTGGCTCAAGCGTATCAGCAAAGAGATGATTGGGTGCCAAAGCCTCGACGTCATACATGGACTCCAGGCCACTTGTCGATGAGACCCTTTCGAAATAGAATTAGGATGCATCCTGTGCCGCTATTAGCAGGTAAGTGTAGCAAACATCTGGACGCAGCATACGCTCATGAATGGCCACCTGAATGGAATGGGCTGTAGCAGAAAGAACTCTCGATAGAAACAGCATGCATCAACTGACCAAGACCGAGAAGCGACGTGACGACGTGCAGAAATTTCATCGTGCGACCGTATAGACAGGATATTCCCTAGTTGATCACCAGTGCAGACGAGTCAAGAGTCCACCACGATAACAACACGAGGCATCCCAGGTGACTACCTCGCAGCCTGGATCCACCATCTTAATGAAGCCCGAGTTCTTTCATCAGATGATATCACCTGCTTGTTGGATTCGCTGGGCATCCCGTTTTGAAAACCGCTTCACGTTATGCAGACAAGCATAGCAGAGGTAACCATGGGATAACTCCCCAAGATGGCCGTCGCAGTGCGGGAGAACGGTTCGAAACGTCTCAAAATCTCCTTCTCCAAATGAAAGCTGGCCTCAAATTGCAAGGATAGCTCGCCATGTTTTGAGGGGAACTGGCTGGACCACCGATACCACATCTGACGTTATAGCACTGATTATTGCTCATCGACTGTATCTCCAGCCAGCACTGAAGCTACAGCTTACGAGAGCAAAAAGCTCAGTGATATACAGCGCATCCAAAATCGAAGTGTCCAAAATTCGGCGGAGTTACGGGTGCAAACCAATAGAATCTTACTCCAGACTCTAAGCTTTTCAAGGAAACAGAGATTGAGAATGGGAAGCCTCATCTAGCGCGTAAATTTCGCAGTGCGGAGCCAAATTTAATTGATAAAAATTCTTTGAAAATCTTTGAATGGAATACTGTGGGTTGTCAATAAGATTTCAGTCGGTTGTAAGAATTTTTCTTCTGTGAAAATCTTTATTGTTGAGGGTACTCCACCTGTTAGGCACGACTAGGCTTTTAATATCTGTTGCTTCTGTATTTTACTGTCCTGTCCTAATAGAATCTGTCCAAGTGAAAAATTATAAATCGTTCGAAGTGGGAACCTGTACACTTCACTCACAAAAAAATTCTGCATGGGTTACGGGTTGTATTATGTGGACATGATGTCCTACGGGCTGACCTGAAACCGATTTCAGCGCTATTGTTAGACTAGGGGCACCTCAAGGAGTCGGCAAGAGCTTTGGGACAGTGAAAATTTCTCACGCATTGGAGTCCTTCGTCACCCGCCTGAAGCTTATTGTAGGCCCGATTCAACAGGAAGACATTCAAAGCGATTTTGAAGGCATTGCCACCGCTACCCCCCCGTATCTTGCGATAGCACCCTGGTTTCTGTTGTTTTTCTGTTTTAAAGTTCTCCTCAAGGAATGCGAGTTCAGACGTCAATATGTTGACTTGTTCTTGATTTGAGGTGGAAGCAGTGCCCAGGTGGTGTTAGTAGTATGGCTTCTCAGAGTGCGAGAGTTGCGGGTTCGATTCCCGCCTGGTTTGAAGAGTTTTGCCCATACCGACTTCTTGTGATGTCATCACTCAATAATGATTTTTGCAGTGCACTATGTTAACCCATAATCCATACAATGTGAGAGAGCCTATTTCCTCCACCGTTTCTCCGTATGCATCCATACCGACGAGCTAGGCTTTCGTGACGTATTACTAAGCAAATTACCATGAAGATCAGCTAGCCGCCACGGTGGTTAGCAATATAAGTCGAGTTTCTGGGCAGATCGTGACTAAGCCAAGTACCCTTGACAGCTACTCGAGTAGCTGGATGGTTCCGCGTCGATTCAGGTAAAACACCGGCACAGAAATCGACTCAAAAGGGAAGACTCTGTCAGGATCATGATCCTCCCTCATCATTTCGCGTCCGCGTTTCCGCTCTAATCGCCACGAGTCTCACTTTTCACAGCGATTTCTCGGATACTAAAATTGCACGGTGTTCAATTACTCGACAGTAACCCGAACCTGTTCCCAGTAGCATAGCACCATTCTAAGGGGAGCATTTCACATAGCGAGTACAAATCATTTTCATTGCTTTCTTTTGCCTTCTTCTAGTGTCATAGCTTGCTCAAAGACGTGCTATAATACTTGTTCTCATAAAAGGACTGAGTGACAGCTGATCGTTGAACACCCGGCTGCTTACGATTACTATGCACCTGAACTCGTAGAACAGTTCTGGTCTCAGAAAAACCGCTACTATTGGACCGGAAAATGCAGTAGCTAGAAAGAAGAGGAGAAAAGAGAGGTATCCCGTTCCTTTCCGGATTTCTCGACCTTGTAAAGAAGTGCGAGCCGTGTACGAAGCGGAATAATGCCGTCGGGCGCGACACGACAGGAAGTCCCACTAATGTAGGATTCTGGTTCGCTGCAAAGAACTACTATGATTTGTCGGTTTGGTAAGTGAAGCAAAAGAGGGAGAGCTTTCATCTGAAGGTCAGGGTTACATGCTATTGCTTTCTAGAAAAGTTGGGCTGTGACAAATCAGTAAACAAGCAAAATTATGTCATAATCCGATCAGTGCTTGAAAAAACCCAAAAAATTGTTCCATCCTTATTGAAAGGGTATGACCACTTCCAGAAAATAATTGAAAAAATGGAATGTTCCCTTCAGGTGAACCCGAGGTACAATGCGGATCGGACTCCATCTCACTCCTTTTTCATTCTCGGAATCCTTTCGCTGGCAAGATTTTTGTGAAGGTAAGCTCTATGTGAAAGCGGCTGGGTCGCTGGGCAGGCTCGAGTCGAATGGTGGAATTTTGGGCCAACAGATCATCTTCATCTTTCGGGCGTTGATTAATTGGTGCAGGGCTTGTCTGAAGGGGGGGCGGAAGGATCATGGGGGGAGGGGAAGGACATGATTTTGCTCATATGAAGAACTTTCATTTAATTTATATGGATTACCGCTTTATTCGCATCTCGCTTATTGGTCACCACAGTTTGTGAAGAGAGAATTAGCGTGCAGCGCCCGGAAAAAGAAAATCGACGGCGAGTGGTGATCTTTTTTATATATTTCTTTGTGTTTTTTCCTCAGAAAGGTCATCAAGAAGATTTTTCCAGCATTTCTAATTTGACTCCCCCCCCCCCCAGAAGTCTGGCTTGTTTGCATTGGGGCTTGTTTACTAGATTAAATGAAGTAATGATCGAAAGTTGTATAGGTGCTCTCCCGGGACGAAGTTTCGGGTTTGTCTGGAGCCAAAGTTGTGTTCAGTACTCAAAAGCGGGTTTTGTCTGCTGTGAAAGCAATGCAAGAGGATTTAAGCCGATTCTGCCGTTGATCAATCCCTTTTTGGGATGCGGCACGCATTCTACTTCCATTTGTACATTTCGTAGTGGCTTTTGAATGCGATGTGGCCTATACAATGACTTGCGGGGGCCAGCCGATGTACAAGTCAGTGTTTTTTATCCTCCCAGACAAGTCTGGTACCAATTAACCGACCCCGGAGGGATGGAAGGCTTGGTTGGCCCGGGCGACTCACGACCCAGGATTTGATCCCCGGACCGCTCGCGTGGTAAGCGTGCCACTTGCACTACACCACTTCCGCCCAATTTATTCTGCTGTTATTCTATCTTACAAAAGTAATTTATGTTTCTGGAATTAATTACAATATAATAAGCCGTAGCTCGACATCAAGGTTACCAAAGCATAATAATAGTTAAGACAGTTACGATTCTGCTTCCACCGCGAATACTAGATGCGCACTTACCAGGAAAGGCATTCAACTTCCCATGGAACTTTGAATTGAGACCCAGATATATCGATAGAGCTTCAAACGCTGATTACAAATATGGAAACTAAAACTGCAAAATGAACCTGCCAAGGAAGTTGTGAGCAGTCAAAGTTGGCTGGAAGTAAAGCGTTACGTATTAACCGTGCTAGCCTCCGGGCTTTCAAAGTCGCCGTGGAGTAGTGGTAGTGCTCTCAAAATTTGCACTCCAACAGGAAGAGAACTTATGACCTCCCGGGTGGAGAGCGAGGGCACTACCACTACTCCGCGGCGACATTGAAAGCCTGGAACTAGCACGGTTCATATGTAATGCTTTACTTCCAGCCAACTTTGACTGCTCACAACTTCCTTGGCAGGTTCATTTTGCAGTTTTTAGTTTCCATATTTGTAATCAGCGTTTGAAGCTCTATCGATATATCTGGGTCTCAATTCAAAGTTCCATGGGAAGTTGAATGCCTTTCCTGGTTAGTAGTAGATTGTGCGTGGCATCAAACTTCACCGAAAGCGAAGGTGTATCGATTCTTAGAAGATTTTTAAAAGATGGCCACGACTTCTGCTGAGCCCGCAATTGCGACAGGTCGATTGTGGGGAACGAAATATGCATATTTCATGAGAAAATGCAGTAGCGGCAGGAATTATACTTCGTTTTGTCCTCTACCTGTATGAAGAACTGTTTTTCGTAGACCCTAAAGATTCAACTGCGAGTTAGGGATCAATGAATAAGGAATTGAACTTGGGCCAAACAGCAGGCATCAAGGTGATGGAAATTGTATACGCTCCAAGAAATGTTAGCAGTTTTCATTTTCAATAGCCGTATGATGAACCTCCTAGACGGGGATGCGAGGAGGAATTTCATTGAATGTACTGGTTTTTGAGAGAGGAGTTTTCTTCCTCTGTATACTTCTTTTTCTAACAGATCCCGAATTTTTTGTGGCACTCGTATAGAAAAAAAGATATTCAGGGGAATCAAAAAACCAAATCAAGGTAGTTTTTCCTTCGCTCTTAACTGGGGAGAACACTATACAGTCTCAGCTCCTTTGTCAGATTAGAACACGCTACACAAAATTAAGAAGATCAGGTTTGTTCGATGTAATCTCGTAGGATTTTAATGCCTTCTCCTGCCGGGGAACAGATTCGAGAGTGAAAGCTGGCAACTTCCGGAGAAAAAGTTGGACCGGTTCCAATTGTAAGAAATCATTGCCTAGATGGCTATTAGTTTACCAATCGAGCAGAACAATTACTTTTTTAGGAGATGACCTAAACCCAATACAGGTATTTCGATAGCACCAAAGCGGGACGACCGTAAAAGTAATTAGATGGATTGAATAGTGAAGACGAGGAAGGATTACCTTGCCCTGTTCCTCTTTTTCTTGGAGTAGCGTTAAGCCACTCAGAAACGATTACAGCCCAGCAGCTTTTCAGAATTTGGCGTGGTCATTTTTCTCTTCGGGGAAGAAATGCCACCACCACAATGACACATCCAATAAGGATCGTCCAGCTGAGTTGGCTAAACGTATTGCACTTGGCCGACAGCTTTTTCTTCAGCTCTTTCTTCTTCTTCTTCCTCTTCGTCTTCTTTGTCTGTCCAGTGCGCAAACGTTGCGATAGCCGGCAGTAATCAACGTATGGCGTTTCGTTTCAGAGATTTCTGGGGGAAGGTTTTTAGATCGAGTCCTGTGTTCTTTTTTCATTAACAAAAACCAAACGAACGCTTTTCAGTGGACATTCACCTTTTTCGACCACGGAATCAAAATTTCACCTTGGATTTCTGACTTAATCAACTTTGATCAATTAGAAATTAGGTCCTCACGCTACAGTATCTGCCCTAATTTCAGGGATTCGTTTCTGATGCCGACTGTGTAATGATGGGTGATAACAAGCTGGATCATCGGTTTACCGTGAAGCACGACGGTTGAGGGTGGTGTACTTGTCGGGCTTCAAAGGAGGGTGCGTGCTGCAAAGCGAGCGTTACTTCCGCTTTTTCGAAGATATGTATGTTCACTGTGAGGACCCTCCCGGCGCAGAACTCAGTTGCCTCACCGGGTTATATTTCGAGCTTTCTTGGCGTTTCGTGAGGCATGGCAGCCCTCGACTTAACAGTCGGACTGCATTGTCTCATGGGGGTCATCAGTCCTAAAGATTAGTTCCTCGGTGGATAGAAGTGAGTAACAAGACTGGGGCGCCCATAAGGGAGTGCTACAGGACTGTCTGAGCATAGATTTTGTCGCCATATGGGCGCAACAATCGGCCACCAAAAAAAGTGGCTCTCTACTCGAATGAACAAACCTATCGCCACTCAACGACCTCTGTCGGAAATCAAAACTCGCAGAGGTCGGGAAAGGATGTAAGGTCACGGGTTATGGTCTTTGCACAAATTTGGGGTCTCTGGGGACAATTTTCTGCTCTTTCCCATAGTAGACGGCTTATTGGCTTATCACACGGTGTATCAATTAGAAACAGGCCTCTGTTTATTCCGTTCTATTTATTAGATTTACTAGGCCTCTTACAGAGTCGAAATTGTTTGAAAACAGACTAGTTCTTGCAAAGTTCTCGGTTAACCCCATCGTTTGGACCTTTCGTATATGCAAACGGGAACCGTGTGAACAACACCTTTCGCCTTTCCATGTCTTAACGCACATCTTTTAGCCTTCTAGTGGTGGTCTCGAAGAAGAGCTTGCCGTTTATCATGCCCTCCTTAAGATAGTTCTAATAAGACTAATAGAGCCTTGAATTGCATAATCTCCGCTTAGCTCGCAAGAGTTACCTGGTTCTTACAATGGGTTTAGTATGGATGATCAAGTTTATGGTGCAAAAAATCACTGTTCAACGAGGCGAAATGTTCGGGAGATTAGTTTTTGTTAGCCGTTACAAAATCAACCCTGATGCACAACTAGCGTTGGTTCACATGGGATGATGGGTGGTCGGCAACTGCCGGTTGGATGGGTATCACTTCATTTGCGCTCCTTCGATGCTGCGATTTCGGTTAGTGCAGTTGGATGGTTTTTTAGCACTTGAATTAAAGCGTTTCGATAACACCTCCTAAAAGCTGTTTGTTTTTGTGGTATACGGAGACTGATGTGTGTTGAAATGGCGTGTCGGGTTACCTTGGATCCTATATGTCAGCGATCAACCATGGTGTAAGCTCTGCTTCGTGCTTCTATTGGGGCCTGGGCATGGCTCAGAAATTCGATCTTTTGGCTCCGTACCAAGCTGGGTTACAGACGTTTACCTTGGGATCAAGTCCCTGCATTTGTCGACGTCTAATACGGGTGTACTACTGAGCTCTTACGTGGGAAAGAGCCTCACCGCTAGAGGCTTGCCGGGGCACAATTGAGTGCCATCCCCACCTCCCTAATCCATACTTATCGTACTTTATTCACAGGCAAATAGGTTTCTTGCATTTCTTAAAACTAAGAGATATTTGTTTTGATTGCCTTCTTCTTCGATGTTTTACACATGCATAGTAGTGGAAGGATTGCAGCCTGGTTAGTGTTATTCAAGGAAGTTATTCAGAACCGATGCTAGCCGAGTTCCTTTCTGAAAAGGAAAAAGCCTGTAGATGAGTAAGGAGGTCACATGCCAGCCTCTTCATATACGCAAAGATGATCAGGAAGCTACATACTTGGACTTTTCGTTATGGGGTGTCTGCCGCTTAGAGAGTGACACGTAACCAATAACCCATACCACAGCAAAACATGGGAAGGGTTGTCAGGTGCATTAGTGTAAAATATTGTAGCGTTATGTGTATAAGCGAGGCGACGTGGGGCTTTGTTATATTATGGAGTTTAGGACTGTTAGATCTACAGTTTCCTTTCCAGGTGAACGGTGTCGTCATTATCGCAACTGTGATTGTTTCCTTCCATCCGGTTCGTTTCTTTCAATCAGGTTGTATTTGTTTATTTTATTTTGGTGTGTATTTACTACGCTGCAGAAGCAGACGCGAAGGAATGTCCAACTGTGTAGTAGGTTGTCGCATAAAATTGCGTTGACAGTATTCTCGTTCTACTAACTATGTACTCAAAGAACTTTCTTCGCAATCGGGGGTTATGTCCAGTTCCCGACTAATGCGTTCCTGGCACAGATACTTTCATTTTCCAAGACTGGGGATCGAGACATATCGGAAGCTGAGTCTGCGTTCGATGTGGAGGGCTTCACAAGAAGGGTTCAACAAACAACGCGGAACATCGCGTCATGTGATCGCGGATTTGTCCCGTTTTAGTGGTGTCTAGCTGTCGGGACCGGATTTGTGAATTTCAAACAGCCTAGCCGCTATCAAGTGCACTAGAAAGCCTCGACCAATACTTGAAATTCACTCATTGCGCAACACATTTCAATGACATTTCCCGTCGCGCTATGTCTGGCCCTAGCAAGGACATGTAGCTGGCTGTATTAACACAAGTAAGTGCAAATATACTAACTGGCTGAGCAAATGCGCGAGGCCAAGTGAAACAGCCCAGCATTTCGTTCCGGTCGAAGGACCAGTATCGTTGTTCCTTCAATGCTGTATGCTTTATTTTCTGACTTGATAGTGCGGGATGGCGGCACGCGATTGAGTTGTACAACAAAAACGTCTGCCATAACATTAATTGGGGCAGTATAACGGTAGCAATTCTAACCGCGACCCGGATGTACTCATATAGGAAAAAACTGAGCCGCCAAAACCGCCAAGGACAAACAGTTAACATCAATTGGTTCGGGAATCGATTTTATCCTATGAAAGGAAAAAAACCATACTATATGGATATATTTCAGAGCGCTCACTACTCAAGTCGTGGAAGGCCAAACGCAGTTGCCGGTTTGCAGGTACGTAATTGTAGGCCTGTATTGGTATTGCACCTTGAAAACCATTGAATTATGTTTGTTGAACTGGCCCACTCACCATTCTCCTGTACGGATTCCTAGCTTTCTTCAAGGTATGGGAGTGGAGGGAGAGGGGGATCCCGAGGGATCGTTTTGGTTGCGTCGGCCCTAGACACACCCTTTTCATCCGAATCCACCAAGATCTATTATCCTATTTAAGAAAGGATTGGAATTAGTTGATTTTGAGAGGGAAGTGGCAAAACGATTGGTAACGAACTAAGCTGGTCCACCTCGGTCATCCCAAAGAAGACCAATTTAGCAAGGGTTGGGGAGGAGTCAAGGGCCCCGCAGGACATTTTTATTTCTTACTGCAGTCTTCACTGAATCATCTTTATCACTTAACTTCAAGCTCCTTTATTAACCTCAACCTATTCGTCTGAGGTATATTACTTAGGTAATATTTCCGTACGGACGCCCCTGGTGCAAGGAACATCGAACTTTTCAAAAAACAATCGCCTTAGGAGCACAGATCTCCAATTTTGAGGTTTAGGTGGCGTCTGGGCATTCTTTTGTGATAACCGCACATTCGATAAAGTGCTGTGTAGAAAGGGGTAAAAAAGGATAAAGGCATTTGCCGTTGATCAATCCCTTTTTGGGATGCGGCACGCATTCTACTTCCATTTGTACATTCGTAGTGGCATTTGAATGCGATGTGGCCTATACAATGACTTGCGGGGGCCAGCCGATGTACAAGTCAGTGTTTTTATCCTCCCAGACAAGTCTGGTACCAATTAACCGACCCCGGAGGGATGGAAGGCTTGGTTGGCCCGGACGACGCACGACCCAGGATTTGAACCCGGGTAAGGGAAAGAAAACGTTAACGAAGCTAGGAAAAAATTAATGTTGAATAGTCAATCTAATGTGATGTTGTGGTCACGGCACTGCCTTCTATTAGGCTGGTCCATAAGTCTTGCAACAAACTGGCCAAATTTTGATTTTAATATTTTCATTATCTTTTTGTTCCATTCATCCAGCATGCTACCCACCATCAATATCTACAACCTATTGCCAACGCACTAGAAGCTGTTCGATGCCTCTCTTGTAGAACTCACTGAATTCTGATCGAAGAAAGATCAGATGTCGATTTTGACATCATGATGGTTAGGATGAGATTTCTTCTCTAGGAGTGGTCTGGAGAGGGAAGCAGGTGGGCATCCTTTGGCACGAGGTCAGGGCTATAAGGTGGATACGGAAGAACTCTCCGTCCGAGAGTCCCAAAATTTTCCTGGATTTTCTTAGCAAGAGGTGGTTCAACGGTGTCATAAAAAAGCAAACTTTGCCTTGTTTTTCTTTCGTATTAAAAGCGTTGCATTCGAGCTGTGGATAGTTGACTTTCGCGTTGACTGCGACATCTACACGTAGGGGTTTCCAGAGCTTAACTCCTCTCGTGTTCCACCAAAAATCCGAGAAGGCCCTACTTGGACGAGGTTGAACTTAAGCAGTAAGAACTCCCGAAGCGTTTGAGCTGGACTACCGCCGCTTGTTCATTTGTTAGCACACTGTACCACTCCTCATCTTCGGCAAATGTGATGGATGGTCAATCGAAGAATCCATAGTAAGTCGACTTGAACATGACGATGTCAGAT
>MU870161.1:19210-32792 GCA_036418205.1 Ostertagia ostertagi | reverse complement strand
CAGAAGCATGTTCTACGTTTTCGACAACGGAGAATAACGAGGGCTCTTGCTACTCTTTAGCGACACAATCGTCAATGAGGTCTACTGGGCTTAGCCGAAGGACGTGTACGAGACGCTCAAGTTGAATAATCTGCACTTACTGGTTGCGATCCATGGGGTTGATGTCTGTGCCACTATGCCATTCATGTCAACGATCCATGAGCCTGATCAACGACGAACGGCACAACGGCTGGATTTGCAATCGTCGAGCGTGCCGCACTGGACCGTCGAACGAGACCAGGGTCTACGTTCATGCCCGAAAGGATTCCTTTTTCGAGAACTGTAACTTTCCTGAGTCCACGGTGTTCGCACTGCCCTATTTCTGGCTGCGCGACATGGGCGAGCTCAGCGTCGACCACACCAGTTCAATTCAGTGGGAGCGGTTCTTCCGCGACGTATGTGTGGGGCACTTCAGGAGGAACCCGCCGATCATCGGAAGGTTCGGGTGCGAGATGGAAATTGACGAAACACTGGTTATCAAACGCAAATACAACCGCCGACGTTGGGTACGCAGGCACAAGTGGCTGTTTGGAGGCATTGAAAGAGGAAGTGGACTCCTTCGGATGGTCCGAAGGAAAGACGTTTCAACTCTACTGCGGCTCATCAACATCGAGCCGGTACTACCATCCTCAGTGACAGCTGGAGAGCTTACAGTCGAATTGCTGCTCTGCCCAACGCATACAGGCATCTCCAGTGAAAACGTGAAGGCTTAGCTCACAGTTTTCCACGGTCTGGCTCCTTCCTGTCGTGGGAAAGTCTCCGATTCGATGACCTTTTCCACGGTCTGACAGTCGGCGCTCTGAGAAAGGTGCCTAAGAGTACGCTCTGACTGTGAAGTGTTGTTTGTGACACCACATGGCGCCGGCGTCAAGACTGGATGTTATTCGTGATCAGGACCCCAAATAACCCCTATACACACGTTTTCAGCGGATTTGGTGGAAACAGCCGTGGCGCCAAATGGCGCCAAAGCGCCAGCGCCAAAAACGGGTGTCGTTTTCGTAATCAGGACCCCAAATAACCCCAAATGACGAAGTTTCAGCAGATTTGGTGAAAACAGCGTGGCGCCAAATGGCGCCAAATGACACCAGCATCAAAAATGAATGTCATATTCGTAATCAGGGCATCGAATTACCCCAATAGACAAAGTTTCGACGAAAAATGAAACTTTGAGATTTTGGGGCAGTAATCGTGGGGTGCCCAATCCGGCAATAGGGGAAGGCTGAAAACGGTGAAAAACCAAAGTTTCAACTGGGGAAGTAATGCATATCATTCGATAGCATTTTTCACGGGGAAGCTAACGGGGCACATTTCAGGTCTGCGAGTTCATCTGGAAATGCAAAAAAAATCTGAACTTTCCACAAGGGCATGACGAGGAGGCATGTTTGGGGCCACACCACGGAAGGAACGCTCACTTGCGACCGAGTTTTCCACATAATTCCTACAGACAAGTGACCATAGTCTACGACAGTGAAGGAAATTCTTCGCTTCCTTTACAGCTTTCTACAAAACATTCCTCTAAAAATGGGACTTGTCACGTAATAGGGGGCAAAGGCATGACAAGGGGTGATGTTTGGGGTCACACCACGGAAGAAACGCTCACCTGCGACCAAGGTTTCCATAATCCTTACAGACAAGTGACCGTAGTCTACGACAGTGAAGGAAATTGTTCGCTATCTTCACAGCTTTCTGCAAAACATCTCCTCTGAAAATGGAAAATGTCACATAATAGGCCCACTATGCCTGCTGAGAACTGTTCAAAGATTCCACTTGATATACAGAGGATGGGATATTGAGAGCAGAGGGAACACGTAAAGCCAGTAAGCGCTTAAAAACGAAATGAAGATCTAAGAATTCGGAAAATAACATTCATCTAATCTCACAATGTAGTGGATGAGATTGAGTACGTGGCGCATTCTGGGGTAAGTTTTGAGGCCCTTCTTTGTGTGTAGCGGTTAGCCCGCATAAGCGGGATTATATACACATCACATGCGAGCAACTACTTTTTGAGATGAAAATCGAGTGCATGGCGCAATCCTATATGGAGCTTTTCCAAAGTATCAGCATTCTTATAGTGTCCGACGAGCTGAATTCAAAGATATCTTCGGATTCTCGAAAGCTCAATTTTGAACCGAGTTATAACGAATTCACGAAATTAACGAGGATTCGCGTTATTCGCGTGAATTTTCGATTTCAAACGGCGAGTACTGTGTACTGTCTGTATGTGTGTTAGTATGTAATCGTACAGTCGATATCCGAAAGTTGGGGTGGGTGTGTCACCGGAAGTGACGTGCACTTGATAGAAGTGCGTGGATAAGCTGTTGCCAGCATGCTTTGCTGATAGCCAGCGATGTATGTTGGAAGCAGCTTATCCACGTAGTTTCTATCAAGTGCACGTCACTTCCGGTGACACGCCTACCCCAACTTACGGATCTCGACTGTATGTATGTATGTATGTATGTATGTATGTATGTATGTCGTGTGTCCGTCCGCAAAATGAAGTGAGTGAGTGATAAGGCAGCTAACGGAATAAACAAGCCGCCAACAAATCTGGGTAGCTCGCAGGATTTGCGCTATCAATGTTTTGCACAAGCATGATTGTGATAACCCAGAACGGCTATATAAACACGCACTTAGCACACTTTCGGTCATTCCACAAGGTGATGCTGTGGTAGCCGGCGAGCAGAGGGGAACGAGGGGAGAGTAAGGAGAGGAGGGAGAAGGGAAAGCTTACGCAAGGTAGGGAGGTTCCGGCGCTTGCCGGGGGACCAATCTGGTGAGTAAGAAATGTTACAGTTGTTTAATAGTGACCCATATAGAGCGCCTGTACTTCATTGTCTGTCGGTCTGTCAAGGTGTCTGTACGGAATTCACCACTTCTTGGAGATCTGCTTGGAGACCGGGTCGAGTGTGGAATGGGTCGGCCATATTGCGAGAAAAACAAAACATACATTGGCTAGCGGGTGGTGTGCATCGGAAAGCGCTGTAATTATGACGAAAGTTTTGCATTCGCTCTCGAAACAGTCTAAAGAAAATGCATTTGTGAGCTAGATCGAATTGGGATTACTACACCTCCTTTGGGCGAGACGTTTTGGTTTGGTACCCAGTGGAAAATCCATAACTTGGTCAGGGTAATGCTTGAAGAGCAAAAAAATTGTTATAGGGAAGCAGTGTCTAAGGTTTTCTCAGCATGAATGACGTGAGTGGAGACCCGTCTATCAATGGTGTCCACAGGTGGACAGCGCGTTAGGAAAGCCTTCATAGTTCGGTACTTAGAATGCAGGAAAAGGTGGATATAGGTCAGAGAAGGAAGGAAGATTAAACCCTAGTTGTGGGCTCTGCTTGCACTAAGGTTGGCGGAGTTTGTCACCAAACTTGTAAATCGGTTCAAAGTAGATCCGTGGACCGGGAAAAATGTGAAAGAGTTGAAGGAAATGGAGGCCAGCTGCTGGTGGTGGGTAGGGCGTGCACCAGAGCGGGAAGATTTGCCTGCTAAATCTTCATGATTCGATTGAGAAAAGTTTCGGAGCAGGTTCAAGCGTGCATTGAGAATTCCTTGACATGTTCACTGGGGGGATGTGGTAGCCGTTTGACGACACATGGAGGCGCTTTAGATGATTGAACTTTGTGCCTTAACAGCTGCGCGCCCTTTCAACTACGGTTCCTGGAAGGAAAAATTTCAATTCAGAGGAAGTTGCAAGGGTTCCGGAAGGGTTGCACGAACACAATATTATAATGTTCCCTTCCGGCGCTTCCATACCGTAACCTCTCGCGGCAAATAGTGGTCAGATTCGGTGCAACGGTGTAGACGCACACATGGCGCTCTGCCACGCACGCCAAAGTCACCTTGGGAAGAACGAACTGGCCGCTGCTATAGTCGTCATAGATTCTCGCTGCAGTTTGAAGGCATAAAAGAGTGAATTTGTTAGAAATAAGATATAAGGTGGATAAGGAAATCTTTCTCCGTTCCCGCTCGCTCCAAACAAACATAACAGCAACCAGTTAGGTCATCCCTGTCCAAAGCACGCTATCTGCTAATCGTTCGTAGCATACTGATGAACTTTTACTTCATACAGACAACGTGCTCGTTCAGTGAATGTCAATTTCATTATTCGATGGAATATTTGTTCTACTCGACGAACATAGTTCCTGCAAGAGTGTCGTACTAAGAAAGTTGGTGAAATATTCTATAGATGTTAATTCCTTTCCTTGAGGAGGTAGTAGGTATTATTATAGATGTCCATTCATCGCACCAGAATTTATTTATTTTGAAAAAAAAACTGCCCGTGTGAGGCATACTTTCCCCCCTCCCCCCTCGCGCTCGGTAAACATTGGCTACCTCCTGGATGCTGATGAGACCTTGAATGTGAGGTGGTAAGGATTCAGGAACGTAACGCTGTCAAACCACGAACCAGGTAACGATCTTTGGCGAAACCGTCTGAAGCAACTCCAACTCAATGACGGAAAGATCAATGCACTAAGAGTGTTGCTTAACATTTTGCTCATTTTCTGACCGTTGTGGTTTTGGTGTTGACCCTGGCCGCTAGGAAACCTTATAATCTTGTTGCATGAATACAGGGGGAATCCAGTATCCACGAGTGCAGTTTTCAGCGTCAAATTCATTGTATTTTTTCTCTTTCAAATTTCGTTAACGTTGAAATATGCCACTACATCTAGTGAAAAAAATTCGTTGGTTCCGGATCTGCTTTCATTTTTGTACAGAGTGGTCACTGAAAGGAGCTACAGCCTTCCAAGTAGTATCAATACAGGGAAGAAGAACCTCTTGACGGTACACGGGCGAAAGTCCTCAACGGAGCCATTTTTGCATACTAAACGAGCCAAATCATTTCAACACGTTTTAAACAGAGCAAACTTCTGTTCTACAATACTGTACTAATTTTCCAAATATGGAGAACTTTAAGGAAGCAAAAACTTTGGAAAATGTAATATCTCGCACTAATCAAAATTTCACGCATAAACAGTATACCGGGTACACGCTAAAACTTACAAACTGTTCCCAGGTTGAAAATTTGTACACTTTGAAGGAAATTATAATCAGCTTAATGTGCACTAAAGTTTCAACGCAGTCCTCTATATGGTAGAGAAGCTGCCAAGATCGAGGCATAAGATCAATTAATATACAACTGACTGGTATTTTTCATGTCTAAATCAACGTTTTTCGCCATTTGTAGATTTGGATGCGAAATTTTTCTTTAAAATTGTTCTGTCCCGAAGTCTACGTTGATCCGAATGTGTAATAAACAATGTGAGACTTCAAAATTTATTGCAAAAAAAAACTTTCTACAAAAGAAATTGCAAAAATGTGTGTTTGCAAAAGTTTTGCAAAAGTTTAGGCCTTTTTTGGCGAGCTTTCGGCGCTTAGCGCCTTTGTCGAGCCTGAAATGAAAATTATAAGCTTTCTTAAAGTCTGTTAATATATTAAAATATATTAACTGACCCACCTGCTGTCCACTTTCAAAAGTGTAACACTTACCACCCTTGTTGGTCTGTGAAGCAGGAACTATTCCCTACCCTAGACTTACCCTTAAATAGCGTTGACGTGCTACGACCGTTATTTCCCAAAATATCGCATTCATTCCACAGTGATGATAACTGCAGTCATGCGATGAGTTGAAGAGAGTCACGTAACTCGTCTCTGCTATTTATTTCCGGGGCTAGTCTTTTTATTTCCAGAGCCTCCAGTATTTTGCGTTCCACTGTGTTTTCAACGGAACGGTGTAGGACTTTTACGTTGAGGGTGGGTGGATCCCCATGGGCATGTTGTTGGGTTCTATGTTTGGAGAAGCTGTTACCTGGATATGAGGCCGGATTTTGTAGAGCCCTCCGATGTTCATCAAGTCGTTTGTGGAGAGGTCTTCTTGTTTCTCCAACATACTTATGCCCACATCCTTGGCATTCTTATTGCATAAACTGTAGCTCTTAGTGAGCATATTTTGTCGTCCCCTTTTTGTCGGATAGCTGAAGCTTCCCGCCTCAATAGGAAACTACAAAACTTACGTTAGACCGATCCGCAGGGGCAACCTCTATGAAATGGAATGCAGTGCCTCCGAAACGCTGTACTATCATAGGAACTAATCAAGTGGATGATGATATGGAGGCAGCACTCAATCTAGGGCCATCGTTTGCTGTATCAGAATCGTTGAACAACAGGACGATGAACGCTGTTTATGTTGGCTTCAACAAATTTGCTTATCAATTGCGGTGGCGGGAAAGCATTGGTTCGACCGTCCTTGATAGAGATTCAACAATTCTGACAGCAGCACCATTCCCAAAAGCTGGTTTTAGTGTCCCAAAACAAATACCCACTTTGGAACCATTATTAACTTCACTACAACTAAAACTCAAAGAGGTCTATTCAACAGCAGGGCAAATAAAATTTGGTTCCAACTTGACGGAACAGGTAGCTGCGAGGGTTCAAAAAACTTATGGCTAAAAGAGGAGAGCTTAGGTATAGCATTGGAGATAAAAGTGGCGACTTCGTCGTTATGACCAAATCTATGGACAAGGCTATCACTTACCGCAGTTTAGAAGATAGCAGTACCTATATAGAAACATCCATTCAAGCATTTGAACAGGCTGCCGGACGGCTGGGAAAAACCATCAAAACTATATTAGGTAAAAAGCTGGATGCTAGAACAGTACAGCAGTTTATACTGACCCATCCAAGTATTCCTACCTACTACTCCATGGTCAAGACCCATAAATTCGGGAGCGCAGCGGTAGACAATTTAACGGACAGGGACATTAAGGACTCGTCCCATTATCTCTAGTTGTGGTGGTCCATCAGATAGGATCAGTTGGTTACTGGTTAGGCTCTTCTCCCCACTACTGCATCATGTTCCCTCATATATTTCCAACACAAACGACTTCATAAATTCCCTCAACCAATGCGATATCCCAAATAATGTCAACTATGCAAGTTTTGATGCAGTTTCCCTGTATACCAACATCAACACAATGGATGCAGTTGAGGCTCTTCTAGCAATGTGGAGGGAATATAGGAGAGAAGTTTACACGCTGGGCCTGGAGGAACAAGATCTTCGGGAGTTACTTATGGCAACTTTAGAGTGCAATATTTTCCAGTTTGATGGCAAGTTATACAACAACACCGAGGGTTAGCCATGGGGCTAAGAATAGCACCCTTACTAGCCACAATACATATACCTCGATCGTTTGGAACGTAGATTTCCCTGTATACCAACGAGATGACGTGTCTGAATGCTGGAATAGCATTGTACAATCGATACGTTCGATGTCTTCATTATTGGCTCTTCCACGAGGGATTTAGAAGACACGCTAAGAAACCTCAATTCACAGGATCCCAACATTAAATTCACGGTCGAAGAGCCAAATGAGGAGGGTTTTGTTCCGTTTCTCAACACCAAAGTTCGCATCAACGAAGGAGAGAAGGAACTTCAATGGTACAAGAAACCTGCATCGAGGAATATACTTTTACATGCTAGAAGTTGCCACCCCATCTACATGAAGGCCAACGTCGTCCGCAATCTGATTTCAACCAAGGATAAAGTCTGCAGTCAGCCTTCAAGTGAAGTAGACATAATGGTGGAACGTATTTTGAGAGAAAACGGATATTCCAATACGAACTTGCAATCATGGAGACCGTACTCCACACCTGATGGGATCACCATGATAATGCCGTATGTTAACGAAAAAACAGCATGGAAGGTCAACAATGTCGTAAGGAATTCCTCGCTCCCAGTACGACTTGTGTTCCGCCCACCCCCGAACTTGAAGCGACTGCTGACATACTCCAGACCTTACGAGGATAAATGTGGGAGGAATGGTTGCATCTACTGTAAGGACGACAAAATATGCCAACTAAGAGGTACAGTTTATGCAATAGAATGCCAAGGATGTGGGCATAAGTATGTTGGAGAAACAAGAAGACCTCTCCACAAACGACTTGATGAACATCGGAGGGCTCTACAAAATCCGGCCTCATATCCAGGTAACAGCTTCTCCAAACATAGAACCCAACAACATGCCCATGGGGATCCACCCACCCTCAACGTAAAAGTCCTACACCGTTCCGTTGAAAACACAGTGGAACGCAAAATACTGGAGGCTCTGGAAATAAAAAGACTAGCCCCGGAAATAAATAGCAGAGACGAGTTACGTGACTCTCTTCAACTCATCGCATGACTGCAGTTATCATCACTGTGGAATGAATGCGATATTTTGGGAAATAACGGTCGTAGCACGTCAACGCTATTTAAGGGTAAGTCTAGGGTAGGGAACAGTTCCTGTCACAGAACAACAAGGGTGTTAAGTGTTCGCAATAAATTTTGAGGCCTCACTGCTCATTACACATGTCAAATTTTTCCTTACCTTTTCTACTTGTTGAACGACTTTTATGGTGGAGAGTGGGCTCAGGAGGCAGGAGGGTTTTGATTCGTCATAAAGAAGCTTTGCATGCGGTGTTGGATAATTTCAACATACTCAGGCTCGGGAAGAGTTTCATGGACCCCTGTCACTGGAGGTCACATTTTGAGTTTCTCGACGCCTCGCTTGACACTATCCCGAAGGCTGGGAGAAAAGTGGATGAAGGTCGTCGAAAGAAAGGTAGTAGGTAGAGTGTCACTGTTACTGGTGGGCAAGATTTGCCACTAAACTTCATAATTTGCCTCCGGGACAGTATAGAACGGCAAAAAAGCGGCAATGCTTGAGGAAGGAAAGGTCATCTGCCAATGGTGGGTGCATGGAAGCAGCTTCCACCGAGCATAGTAATTCGGTTCCAAGGCAGCGCTTTAGAAATGAAGAAAGTGAACAGAAGCTAGCTGCAGAGAAAGATCTTCGACCTGTTCTGAACTGGCACGCTACAGCGGGTACTGAGTAATGAAGTTTATTAATCTGTACAACCAGTACAATAAATGGTCAGCTGAGGCACTTCACGTTCATTGGCACTGGTCACGTTAACCCTGTGATCTTATTTTTTCACTGACTTCCAAATCCACGGACTCCATTACTCAAGCGTGTAGCTTAGGGAGCCGGACTGTACGGAAACACGTTGCGTTATTTGATATCATGGAACCTTACTAGTTCAAACTTGGCCATAATTGTTTGGTCACGTGTGTGTAGCAAATGGGACGAAAGTGTTTTCGCACCTGATGACGGTTTTTTCGCGACTAGATACAGTGAACCTATCAGGTGTGAATGCTAGATAGACCCTACATATCAGCCAATTTTGTATAAGATCAATAACAGATATGAAAGAAATCCGAATGATATGGTTTATGGATTCGAAGGGATAGGATGCTTCCGAATGAAAATTCTGCATTATTTGTCCATTATTGTTGACCTTTATTAAACTTTCTGACTGAGTCAATAGAACAGTAAATGAACAATGTGAAATAAAGGAAATTTGTTCGGATCTCATGGCAACTCTCTATATGGTAACTTGTTTATCTGTTTGTTTTCACACCGCAAAGCTCGAATAGGCCCGCCGTTATTGCTCCAGCCTGTAGTTGCTACCAGGGTGAATATCGGTCGAGGATTTCCTCGACAATAGCTTACTCAAATTCGCACTCGGAAGAGAGCATATCCTTCTCCAATCGCGCCAATAGCTTGCCATGCCATCGGGGCCATCCAAATTTTCTTTTCATCCAAAGAGCCTACTTAGAATGCTACAGTATACGATATTTTGTGCGGAAACGCAACGCCACTGCGATTCACCTCACCCCATTGATGAGTCCAGCTTAGGTGTTCATTTGCGAGAAAACTTGTGCCCATTTATGCGTACTCGTCAAACATTTCCTCGAAACTGCCTTTGGAAGATGTGGAGACATGATTTGAGCATACGATTAACAGTACTATTAGACATATCGGCTTATTTCCTTGCTCATAGTCAGCCGCCACACACCACTTGTGGAATAGGATGCAGCAATGAGAATTTGGCGCTTCTGCCTTTCTAAAATTCCTAAGTTTCCCGCTTTTTCGTTCAATAGGAGTTGTTGTTGTTGCAGACTTTGCAGATCAGGTTGACTTATCGTCCTATCTTTGATATGGCGGTAGCTGAGTCTCATATCCTTGCAAGCCTGTCAAACAACCATGGTAAGTAGAGCAGTGACGTATTGGTTTCACAACTCATCTAAGTCAGAAATACTGCAGAACAACCGAGTATCCCTATACTTTCACCAACACCATGTCTGCCTGTTTGTGTGAATGTGTGCCGCAAAATTCATGGCGCGCTTCTCTGATGCAATGAAGCGCTGTTTTATAAATATGATGTGGGTGTGGGACAGGAGCAAATTCGGTGGAGACCGAAAGTAATAACAGCTCATGAGGGCTGATAAGAGGCACGGGAATGAAAACTCAACGAAACTCGTAGCGCGCGTACCAGCAGTAGTGAGGTGTTGGTTTCAACAAGTGGAACATGTATGCGAAAAGTGATAGCGGCCGATGAGGGCCGCTATCACTTTTCGCATACAACATGCATAAAAAATGCATAAAAAATAAAGGTCTCTTAAAACTAGCTCCTATACAGGACTATAAGTCCTATACAAGAAACGCTAACTTCAAATTCATTTCGTTTGCGTTATCATCGGCAGTCTAAACACCATTCGATCGCAAATAGCGTTCGGAATGTATAGTGCATGTTCAAAGAAAAAAATAATGAGGAATGCGTATTTCTATTTCAGCATATTCGAGCGCTATATTTATGTCACTTACCTCACTTTGGTTATTGAAAAAAGTCAATCGGTTCTGAATTACGTGATTGCAACTGTGCTTTGCCTTATCCTCTGATTGGCCAATAAATAAATAAATAAAATAAATTATAAATTGGCTGACGAGGGTAGTCGTTCAAAGACACAAGCCATGTTGCTCGCTCACTGCGCGTATCGCGGAGAACATTAGCGAAATTGGCAGCCTATGGAATCGTTAACTAAGGCATTTCACTATGCAACATGCTGTTTGAGTTTTTTGCGGTGGGACGTAACGTCCACAGACTTTCCATTTTCACCGAATACTGCCGTGCCATGAGCGCAGTAGCATACGCAGCAAAACTGCTGATAAATAAGTGAGTAATGCTATTCAGAAGCGCTTTTCCCAGTGGAGCCGTATGCTCTCCCTCGACTTTTAGAAAACGTTGTTACACGTCGTAATCAACTTGGTTTTGTATCTACTCGATGAACACGAGGCAAGAGCTCTTTCATCGTGCTGGGTCTATGAAGAAAATGTTCCCTAACCTTTGGCGCTAATCCAAGCTACCTGCACGAAACAATCACTTGTTCAATTATTTGTCAATTACAAAGGCGTGCGGCCAACCGCGAGGTTCAGAGGATTGTGAAAGCAACAGCAGCTTGAAAAGCCATCACAAGAAAAGGGCGAAAATTTTGTGCTCATTTCCATGGGAAAGCAAATGAGCTCACAATGCACACAGAGTAGGAAAAGTGACTTGTTTATCGTGGGCGTCAGCAATGTTTACGAGAGGAGGGAAGGGGAAAAGCATTTTGCGGACAAAGAACACAATCCCGCGAATCACGGTTCACAGAATCGCGCCATGACCGAAGCGTCCGTATACTCAATTAGCAAATTCCACTACTCTGTATTTGAATTAGCTAACAGCTCACCCCATTAAGTTGGCTCCAAGTTCCAGGGCAAGATTTTTCAAAGCTGTCAGTCTCAAGCATCAGATAGTAGAACTCAATTGCGGTAAGTGGCGACGTAGTCCAATATAATAGGAGCAGAAGTTCTAACCTATAAGTACATTCGTATGCAAGATTTATAACATTCCTATCTAAAGTCCCAAGCAAAAGGGTAACCCTTCATCAGAAACGAGAAACGCATTGAAGAAGAAGGATGAGAAACGTTTGCTTTGGCGCGCACAAACGCATACGCAGATATGACAAATACAAAAATTATTCCGTGAAATGATAGGTTTAGGTGATTTTTGTCTGATGATTTTCGTGATTCATAAACTGTTGCACGGAACCTGATAATCAGAACCGATACCGAATTTTTCATAATCTCAAAGATGTTCTACACGTTCAGACGTGAGGTTTCCGATCCGAATCAGAGCGATTCTTATGACACTAAAAGCCGCGCCCTATCGTCGACAGAACTCACAGAGCCGAACTTCTCTCGCGAAAGACGAGAATCGCTTGTTCTTCACGTCTATATAGAGTCAAGCTTTTTGCCGAGGTTTTGAGTATTCTGCATTAAATGCCTCCTAACGATATGAGCGCCATTACTACTACGTGGTCTAGAAAATAATACGTTTTCGACCTCTGTCTCTAGAGCAATATATCACAGCGCAGAGTCAACATTTCTAGTCATTCAAAAGAGTTGGAAAAACGCATCTTTCTAGCACGCATCTTTCTTAAGCAAGACATAATCTGAATTGATGCACAAGCTTGAAATTCAGAAACCATAGAAGCACGCTTGAGCGGTGAGATATTTGTGAGTGCACTATGACAACCTCATCTGCACAGATCCATTCGTTCATTCCTTACAAGGTCGTTTGTGCGACATGTGGGCGTCAACATGAAGAACGGTTTTTCCCTCCTCCTAGATAAAGACCTTGCTGTTTGCGATGCATCGCGTCGTTGTGACGGTCAGCAATTGGTGTTTAAATCACCCGATCCCAGGATGTTGTGATGTATCTTACTGCGGAAGATCACGAAACCATCAGCGTAGTCCTCATCTTGTGCAGTTTCTGCTTTGGAAGAGGTTCCAGTGTTTTCAAAACATTGCTTGAGTATATTGCGAACGATCCGTTTTCCGTCGCTGAAGAGGAACTTTTCCAAAGCTTGAACATTTTTGCTGAGTAAAACGAGTTGAGGCGAAGTCTGGCCACTTAGCTCCTTAGTAGCTCATAACGTGCCAGTTGTCCAGCTTTCTTGCCTTCTCAAGAGACGCCCTAAGAGTTTTGATATGGTTGCTCACGGTTGAGTTGCTGGCCGTCGCACACTTATTCGCAAATCGTCTTCTGTTGGTACCTCATACTGGCTCCCCCTCCCCAATTCGAATCTCGAGTTTCCCACATTGAAAATTTCGGAATCCCTGGTGCAGTGCGTATTTGTTGGGACATCCTTACCTCCACTTGACAATCCTATCCTGAGCTGTCTGCGCAGCACTCTTTCCATATTTCAATTCGTACAAGTAAACCTGCTTGAACACTGTTTTGACGTCTTCCATCCAAACCTTTCAAAAGATTGAAGGGCCGAGTTCTTTCGAAATTCAATAGCAGAATAAGAAGCAGAAGTAATGGGATTCCCAATGATGTGCAACAATACAGTGACCAAAAAAAATTCTCCGGAGAGATGTCTAGTAATTTACACATCGAAATCCGTTTGGACAACCTAATACGTTGGCGATGTTGCAATTTTTCGCGTGTTTGCCTGAGGAACGGCGCTGATTGCTATTTGGAAAATAGCATCATGTTGGAGCCCACCTACTTGAAAATGTATTAAAATATACTAAAAATGCCGATCTTGATCTAGAAACTGTTGAGACTGTGCATGTCCCCAATTGTGCTAATCGTTTTCAGACTGATTTTTGTAGAT